>BGPT01000463.1:24375-117948 GCA_003297045.1 Symbiodinium sp. clade C Y103 | reverse complement strand
AATGGTGGTTGGGTGATAGTAGTGGTTGTGATGCGATAGTGGCTGATAGTGGTGGTTGTGGTGGTGGTGGCGACAATTCCAACGCTGGAAAGCCATCAGCACACCATGGAATATACAAGGAATACGAACATGATTTCCCAAAACCTGAAAAACGATAATACACTCTTCAAAAATTGATGTCTTGGAGCTATGTACCAAANATACGAACATGATTTCCCAAAACCTGAAAAACGATAATACACTCTTCAAAAATTGATGTCTTGGAGCTATGTACCAAATATTGACCGTGGCCCATATATTAAACACTGCTTGGTGATCTCCAACTTGTTTCAAGGCCAGTTTGGGACTTATCCTCTGGTGTTTTTAACATAGCTATTGAAAATGGCCCATTTATAGTTGATTTAGATTTACCAATTCATAAGGGTGATTTTCCATAGCTATGTTAGTTTACCAGAGGGTAATCCACGAAATGTCTAGTACTTCTAATGCTGAAAACATGAACACGGCCGGATATTTGGTGTTTGAACGTGTATCTCATTTGCTGTCCCAGTAGACTGACGATCCCCCAATGACCCGCAGATATTTTTTTCAAGCGGTTCCTCAACTCCCAATTAGGCAGATTCCAGGTGATGCCTCTTGTGTTTGTTGGTTTATAATCCCCAATCAAGGGAACTTTAGTTGGTTTTATTAGTTCTGAACCAACTATAGTCTATAGTCTATAAAACCTGATTTGCTATAGTTAGTCATAAACCCTAGACATACTCGTGAAATAAATTAACTGAGTTCCTATGGCAGAGCCGGAGCCGAGCCAGGTCCAGTGTGCTGGGACACCTTTGATCTCTGGAACGATTGCCTCGAACATCTGCGGGAGGGGCTGTGGTTGGCAGAGTTGGCTGTGGGATTGAACCGAAAAATGGGAGTTCAGCTGGGAAAAAATGGACACATTAGGAATTCACAACCGAAATCATTGAACTTGACTGTTGGATTAGTTTGATCAACACGACCTCAGAACAAAGCAGAAATGCCGATCGCTAAAGGGAAACCATCCAAGCGCTTGCTTTTGATTCTCTTTTTTTTGGACGCGATTTCCATGTCCTATGCCACCTATGACTGGGCGTGGGGACCCACAGGTGATGTAGAACGGTGTGGATTCATGCGTCATTTTTGAGCTGGAGCCATGATACATAGCCAAAACCAAAAACCACAAACTGAAGATATTGAGAGTTATTAACATCTTTTGCAGCTATCTCACAATGAACATAGACTCATAGACCCAGTTTCTCTTGCCATGGTCTTGCTGTTGGTTCGTCGAATACGATGTCGGAGCCAAGATAGGTTTAGGTTTTCTATGGTTTGTGGTAGATATATAGTGTTAACTTACTGGTGCTTAGGAGGGAATGGGGGAATGACTTATAATAACATATAATAACCATTAATAATCATCCCATTCCCCCATTCCCTACTAAGCACAAGTAAGTTAAGTACGGCCAGTTCATTCACACTGGCCACCGGGAGGGCCCCACGAGCTGTTTCCATGTTCAACTGCTGTTTCGGGTAGGAGTTTGGACACGAGCCGAGTGTCCCTACGACTTCCAAGCTGGAGGAGAGGGACGCTGGATGTCGCCACAGAAAAGAATAGGGCGAATATAGGGAATGCGAAGTCACAGAAATGCACGAATGTTGGTAAAACAATAATAAACCATCCCCAATTTCACCATAAATAGGTGGTATAAACTCTTTCCAAATGGGTGGTTTATTATTGTTTTACCCACATTAATTGATCTAATTTGCAATGCGGGAAAAACATCACATCAAGAAATATCAAGAAGCAACCAAGATATAGTATACGAAAACTAGAGTGAAATTCGTCTATGCCTTTTTTCGCAAGTGGAATTGAATAGGCCTTTTGCATGTTGGATGGTGAGTTTTCACAACCACTATCAACATCAACTCGACTTGTGCACAGAATCTGTGAGCCATCGTGAAATCCTCGGTGAAATCCCAGATCGCAGGACGCCTCGGGCTGCTTGCGACGTTGGATGGCGACCTGCATGGCAGCAGCACGCGGAGAGCTTCCCCGGCCGAATCAGAACCAGCCACTGGGACAGAAAGCTGCGGTGATGTGGCCGTCCTGAGAGGTTTCAGTACGTTTCAATTAGTCTCTAAGTTCAAAAACTATACAAGTAAAGTATATATATATATATATTGTGGATTCATTGTCGATATACATCTCCAGTTCGGGGTTACAAACCACTTTGGGGTGCCGCACATTGTAGGAAATCTTGGGATCAACCAGTGGATTTTAGGGATACCTTGTTTTCCGGATAGATTCCTCTATACCGCAATTGATATCATGTGGGATCCTGCTATGTTGCAACTTCTTCAGAGTTTTAAGCACCGAGAATGGTGACAACACCAATGAAAGAGATGGGTATGCGTGGGGTGCAAAAGAAATGACTGGTGAACAAACAACTATCCGGGGAACCGCTACACAATTGGGAGGTTTTCAGCACCCACTTGATGGTGTCACCAATCTTTTTTTCGGGTGCCCCTTGGCAAATGTGAATGGGTCAATGTGGTAAACCCAATAATTAACTATCCCCAATAATCAATAGAGGTTATTGGGTACCCACTTATTGGGGATTATGTAAATATCTAGGTTTGCCACTTTGATGGAATGCACAATCTCAGCAAGAAAAAACATGAAAAAAAACACATTTTGTTTTGGAATCCAAGGTTGGCCATGCATAGGTTCCATGCATATGAGACTTACATGACCAGAGACCACTTGGGGCTCTGCAAACTTCCTTGGTTGATCATGTGTTGATATGTTTTGGGTGTAAATCCATATCTATATAATCAGATTTAAACCACCAAACAGATAGAAAAGTTCTTCATGACTACTTCAGTACAGGATTTTGCTTTTCTTTTTTTTTAGGTTGCTATAATCTATACTTGTGGTGGGCAAACCTGCCATTCTGCATGTGTTGGTCCATTCAGGAACGGTGTCAGTGCAGAGAAGTGGATGGCAGTGGAGGAGGAGAAGGTGATTTTCTCGGCAAAATCGGTGGGACTTTGTGGGGGGTTCATCCGTTCATCCTCCCAAGATATGGGAAAAACACATGGTTTCGATATGTTTTGATCGATCCTCCTGGGAATGGGTTGTACACGATGTTGCAAGTTGAGCGACCTCGTGGCCCAAAACCTCTTTCAGGATACTGATCATCGTTGCAACTCATGGTCGACCTTGGCGAACTGTTGGCGTCATGCCCTGGTCGACTGAGGATAGTAAACTTTGCAGATTAGCTAACCCCCAACCTCTTGGCATCCCTTCTTTCGGCATAGGTGAAGCTGAATGATGAGTACCAAACATGACGATTGGAATCCTCGCCGGTTGCTAGTCTCAGATACGGTTTCAAAGTGCTTCAAAATGTTCATACGGGCCTCTGATTTTGATTTATTGCGGGGGAATGCACATTCATTATATTCATTTACCCACTATGTTTTTCCATGTTATATCATATGATATCATATTATATCATATTATAATATTATACATTATTTTACATTTGAAGATGGACCCAAGGCATCATCCCCATCAGTTGCGAAGTAAGTGCCTTGCAGGCTGAAACCCTGTTGCTCCCAGCGTCCATTGGAGTCCTTGGTGAGCGCAGCAGGCGAGCAGCGGCTAAAAGACTAGCAGGCAGTGGGTCAAAACGCAGCTATTTCAGGATATTTGGGATGAACAAACTATGGCATAATCATGCATAATCTACCCTCTGGTAAACTAACAGTTTGCTATTGAAAATGGCCATCTATAGTTGACCTTCCCATTAAAAATGGTGATTTTCCATAGCAAACTGTTAGTTTACCAGAGGGTATAGTGACTATAAGTATATACACACATGTACAATATCAATGTTGAACATGGACAAATCCCAGCGCTTTCGAAACAGAAGGGTACGTTTTGACCCACAGCCAGCGAACAGGTAGACCTCAGTGGCAGACCTCACCCAAAGGTTTTTGTAATGGGCCAACAGTTCCTATTTAGGATATCTATCATCAATATCCGTTCTCCGTTTGAGTCATGGGGCAAATGTCGAAATGTCAAACTGAGACTTGCCTGCAGGGAGTCTTGAATTTCACCATTTGGAACTTGGCAAAAAATAGTCACCAACAATTTCACCAAGAAATTTCACTGGTCACTGTCCCAAGGTAAATCATCCCATGGACTGGTCAGGCTTCCAAGGCCACGGTGGAAGTTTACGAAGTGGCCTGTAGCGAAGGTGGTGCCACTTAATGATCTTTGTTGGTTCATAAAAGCCTAATTTTCCACCAAGCCTATAGATAAACCATGCAGATGTACCAGTTACAAACTAACTTAGCTAATTTTGGGGCACCACCTTGTAGGACAAGTCGATTTTGGCTTTTGGCAATCTTCAGAGATCATCCACAATCTGCACCATCACAGTGAGAAGATGTGATGTCTGTCGGTTGAAACCCAGTTCAACGATGTATCCCACCGTAAATTCTAATTGTTTATTGCAGTTATAAACCAACAGAAATATATGAACAAATCAATATCAATCCCGATGTTTGATGGTTACTGTACATTTCCATACATGTCCTTTTCATTGGTTCAAATCCTTCTTTGCCCCACTGGCAGCCCGACAGATCCAGGATGGTTGTTGAAGCCCTGGCAGAGGAAGCGTCACGTTTCGGTCACCCAGATGAACTAGCACACATGGTTCAGCCTGTTGGTCCCGCAATACCAAAGCATGGGAAGCACAACACCATGAAAATGGGAGGGATCAACTGTTCGTTTGTTGCTTGTGACACCTAGAGCTTCATGTTGATCATTTCAACTTCTTGTTTGGAAAGATGATATGGTTGATCCAAATAAACAGATGTCTTAGTCTTGTCTCTTTTTTTCGTTCCTTTCCCCAGCAGGATTCGTTGTGTTCAGCGAATCTATACTCGGCGGATAGTAGTGGAATGTTGTGGAAAGCGCCCCAGCCAAGGCTTTGAACAAGGATGCACTGTTTGGACATTACCCAACGGCTCTTGGATTGAAAAGGGAAACCGGGAGTGCTGGGCACTGAAAATCGGCCATGTCAAGCTGAACTGGTTCAGCTGGGAGCTGGGTGTCAGATGGTTTTGTTGATGAACACCTCGGTACCCTTCAGTAATCAAAGATTGCAATGGAAATTCCCCAACTTATAGAGGATGTTCCCAGCTAGAAGCCTCCATCTAGGTCGGGGATTTTCCAGCTTGGCATATCCCCACCCCATAGATCCACCGATCATCATATGTCCCCAATTCTCCATATATTTCCATATATCTGTCGCCGTAGATGCCCATGTCCTGTATCACCCCAGCGTAGACTCCATGGTTTTGGTATGTTTTGGTATGCAATTACTGGTGTTGCTTTCACATCTTATGTGTTTTGTTTTCTCACAAAGTCAGTTGGTTTTCATCCCATCACCTAGCGATCCAATGACCTCATGAACATCATGCGGCCCACCAAATACCATCTGAAACGGTCCGAAACACAGCTGGATTCCCCAAAATCCAGCTGCCTCTGAGGCTTGCGGGCACAATGCCCCGGTAATGAGGCTGCAGTGGCGGCCATCGCCGAGCAGCCACCTGGTTCCGGTGGAATTGTGGGGGCTGGGTTGCTTCGTGAACCCTAAGAAGGAGCATATCGAAAAAGTGGGATCTTAGCCAACAAGAAAGTTAAAGATGTCAGTTCAATCAACATAATGAACCAGCAAAACAGATCAAAACAGATGGAAACGATGACTTTCGACCTGAGTATTATTGATGAAGACATGATTTCCGGCTTTCTCCAGAGTTTTAGGAGGATACGAGATCACCCAAAAATGTCCTGTCCTTTGTAGATACCTGCCCAAGCTATTGAGAGGTACCCCGAACAGTCATATTTCCGTTCACCGCACTATTCATCCCCTGTTGTTGTGGGGGTTCAACCCCAACACGTTGAAAGTACTGGGGGATCATGCGCGCTACGAATCATGTTCTTGTTGATCTCAGGGAGCTCTCTGTATCCTGATCATTCCTGATCAACGTAGCGATCTAAAGACTTTGGAACAGCGGTAGGTCACCCCAATCAGCCCAGGATTGTCACAGTGTCATTTCCCCAGGCTCCTACAAATCATGCACTTCTACTTGCCGGATGTGGATGACAAGGATGTGATCCCCGGGGCCAGCACTGTTGACATAAACCTTTTTCCTGGCCCTTGCTCCTGCTTTAGAACAAATTATCCCACTGATCTTGGTCACATATGTGCATATTCCACATATTTCCCAATCGTGTGAGAACGTTTGGCGCTTATATGTACATGTTTGCCTATCCATATTCCAGGTCGATCTAGAGCATCTAGAGTTGCTGTTCCCCGATGGACTGCACATTTACACAGACTACCCAGACCAACTGCTCCTGGGGTTATCTCCAATTTTGGAAACTTCATTCCATCCCCTAGTTGATCATCATTTTGTCATATTTTGCCCATGAAAAGCCTGCCACACAAAATTGTGGCAAATCCTGATGGATTGAGAGAGATCCTCTGTTCAACAAGCAGACCTTATCAGGCCCACTGTTCCCATAGCAATACAGCAACCCCCCAAAAAGAAAGCAACATCCTCATAAATCTTTCTACACGCAATAACTTGAATTTTTGGTCTTAATCTTTTGAATCCCCGTGGATCCAAATCCATAGAGCATGGATCCGCCAGGAGACCCTGGGCGAAGAGGACGAGGAATTGGCAGAGTGGACCGCCTGGCTGGAGCAGATGTTGCAACAGCAGGCCGTGTGGAGAGCTGATTTTTGTTGTGGTTTTTGGCGATGGAACATGACCATGTTTTTTTTTCTCTGAGTTTTCAAATGCGGCAAATGATTTTGCGAAATCACGAGTAGCTTGAAAGTTTTGTTGTTGTCGTCCTTGTTTGTGGTTTTGTTGTTTTTTTTGTTGTTGTTCTTGTTTTTTGTTTTTGTTTTTGTGGTTGTTGTTGTTGTTGTTGTTGTTGTTGTTGTTGTTGTTGTTGTTGTTGTTGTTGTTGTTGTTGTTGTTGTTGTTGTTGTTGTTTTTGTTTTTGTGGTTGTTGTTGTTGTTGTTGTTGTTCTTCTTCTTCTTCTTCTTCTTCTTCTTCTTGTTGCTGCTGTGTGCCCGGTGATGGAAGTGTGTTTGTTTGATGCTTTCAATATTGTGTTGAATGGGTTCCTCTACCAACTTATGTTGGATATGTCTCAGTACTCGCAACATGCTCATGGTCGTTTGGCATCAAGAAAGTCAATAAACATGACGCAATGTTTTTTTCAGGATATTCACATGAGCAACAACATTGGTTTTAGTGTGTAGAGTGTTCACTTCTGTTTTTTGTTCCTCATGGGCAAAGCTTCATCAACATACCATGCATTTGTTTGTGTCGTCCTAAAACAGTCTCTTCGCAAGTCAACATCCCAACATGCGTTTATTTTTTTTCCAAATGTTACAAATGCATTGAGATGGTCCAATCACCATGTCTGTTGATTAGTTTCCCATTTTGGTTGGATAACTTCATGTAAGTTCCCATTTGTTGTTGCCTAAATGCTATTGTTTGGTGTGTAAATCATCATTTGTTCAATGTAATTCCTTCCGCATGTGAGTTTCAAATTCACTATTTCTAGCTGGTTAAATCATGTTCCCCTCTGGTAAACTAGCATAGCTATTGAAAATGGCCATAGAAATCGTGGAATTTCCTATTGAAAATGGTGATTTTCCATAGTTATGTTAGTTCACTGGAGGGTAAATCCCTTGAACTCGTTGACTTCAATGATCATCCGCACCAACACCAGGCCGAAGAGACACGTCGGCCGCGCAGTCAGCCCATTACTGGCCCGGTTTCCTCGCGCTTCAGCGTGAAGGTGTGGCGATCCCCGGGGGAGACACCAAAGTTTGATGCTGTTTTTGGGATATGGGATTGAAGTGGGGATACTTAGTGTGTTCAACCGGGAAATATTGCGAGTTTAATTAGTTGAAAAACACCTGACAATGGATATATAGGTCAATGGATGTCAATGGGATTTTAAGGGGGACAGTTAAAGTCTGAAAAGGGGAAAAATGGGGTTTTCATAATGCTTTGTATGAAGCACTGGATTTGGGATGTCAATGGACGATTTCAGATCCCAGCAGGTGGCGAATAGCCCGGCTGGTGGTGGTGAATAGCTTTGAGCATCCCTGGAGTGTTGGTTGGGGCCGCATCAAAGGTAAAGATGGATGAGACATAGGATGACACAGGGCATTTAACCATGTAGGAAACATTAGGAAACCATGTCGTTGAGATGAAATTCCACCAGCGAATTCCCCCAACAACAAAATCAAACATGACACGGCGAATGGATAGCTCCAAAGCAAAACAAAGGGGACATTTGAGATGTTATTATATGTTGTTGTAAAAAAAAAAAAAAAAACAACCATATGTGATTGGCTTCAGATCCTACATGTGAACGGTGTGCCGGCAGTTCATATATCATTACTATTGGTCCTCCCCTCTATCACAGATTTAATGGGTCGACTCATCAACTCGTCAACCAATTCCAAGACAAGGTCCATTGATGTCCATTGCCCTTCTCATTGAAGCAAAACTGTGTTGGGCCCATCTGCCATTTCAGTCTCCAAACGAATGGTTCATCTCCTATTTTGGGCCTATGGCTCAAAAATGGGACGCTTGCGAGTGGGTACAGCTTTACCAATTAAAAAGTGTAATAACATGTAATAACACTTTAGGTGGTTGCATACTGACTGATGAATCATCATAGATGCACAATCAGGATTACATGCTACTGTCTTCCCTCTTTGGTTCACAGATTCTCGGTGATCACCCTGAAGTAGTCAAACATGGCTAGCTGGAAAATAATTAGATTTTCCCAGATGTAAACCTCCATTTCTTTCGTGGATTTTCCAGCCATGTTTGATGACCGGACGGTACTATCCCAGACCAATCTCCTTATCCCATTGCACATGCCAATTGCAGTACAATATCCCCCAAAACAGGCTAAAAAAACCATCTATGGACCATATAATCCACGAATTCTCTGATTAACTTCATGGATTTCCCAGCCGTGTTTGACGACCAATTGCTTCTTTTTCTCGCCATTTTTGTGCGTTAAGTCCCATGTTTGTTGGTGATACAGGGCAGAGCCCTGCAGGTCTGTTTCTTGTTTAGTTTCAACAGTTGTAAGATGTTGTAAGTGCCATAAGCCATCATAAACCCTACTGACATACTATAGTGAACTAAACCAACGTTACCATTTCTAGCCTCACTTTCCCAAGGTTCATCTGCCCATCCCTGGCCAGGCTCCGGCCGTTGCGGGTCCTCCCCGGCTGCTGCTGCTCTGTGGACTGCCGGGCAGTGGCAAGAGCAGTTTGGCGCGCAGCTTTGCGGCGAGATGCTGGGCGAAATCGTTCATGAAGCGATGACAGTTATGGCATGTTACGGCCATGGGAGAATGAGGTTATATAGGCCAGTTATACCTGAGGCTATAGAACTGTAACCAATGGGAAACTCGTGTTGAACCTCAAATAGAGCAGGATGAATATGGACTAGCCCGAAAACTGTGGATTTCATGGGTATATATTGGATGATCTACCCTCTCCGAACCGGGAATGATGGGGGTGTACTTGGAGGATCATCCCACGGATCGTAAGTGGTTAGTAACTCTGGTGCCCCTCAGGGGGTTATCCCAATGGCTTTTTATTCTCCCAGCAAACCAAACAATCCATCTTTACTTATTGATATGAAAGCAGTTGTTCCACTCTCTGGAGAGTATCTTGGCTTATAAGTATGGTTACTAGTCAGTTGACTCCATGATATGGGTCTGACAATGGAGCATACACCACACATCACAATCTTAAGCCAGAACATGATGATTTGCCAGTGGGTTGAATGGGACACCATATTTGAGACAAACCCATATTGAATCCAAAAGGAAGTCGAACAAATCGCCATTCTCCAACATAAGAATCAGCTTCCAACTTTAGTTTCTGTAGTTCCATTTTGGTTTTGAGAGGGGGTAAGCATGAAACATTTGGAGAGCCATAGCTATACCTGCAAAAATACCAAATTTAGAGCACCAAAGACTCTTGGCCATTTTGGCTACTTCACTCCCTGGCTGATGGGCTGTTGAGTGGGAGCCATCCTACCATTTCTAAATGCAAACTCTGCACTGCAGATGATTGAAATCTCCATCCATCATCCAGCAATACTGGCAAAGTTATCAAAAACTTGTGATCGCATCATCATACTGGCTAAGTTACTAAAAACTTCTTACCCACCCAAGTTCTAACCCAAGTCCTACACCTCTGTTGGTTCACCCTCCATTTTTTTCAACATGGATCCCTCGGGTTCCCCGAGGTCCGCAGTGGTGTGTGGTGAACCAAGACAGCTTGGGCTCGCGGCAAGCGTGTATGAAAGTGGCCCGTCACGCCCTCGCCAGCGACCGGAACGTGGTGATCGATCGCTGCAACGTGACCGCTGTCGATTTCGCCGTTTTTGGGGGGTTGGTGGGGTTGGGGATGGGAAAAGGGTAGAGCATACCCAGCTCATGGCTGATGATTGATCCAAGGTCGACTCTGACACTTTTCGAAGTCTTACTTACATATCCTCATCTCTAAGCGGGTGTCACTGCCTGTTGAAGAAACCGACATAAAGGTTGGTTACCAGTTTTGTTGATTGGATTAAACACATGATAGACTAGAGTTATAGTAATTCCAAAAAAGATAGAAAAAGTCAAAACTCATCAGAATCTCACTAAAATGGTGACGAATTACGTTTCAATCATCTTTGGGGTTGCCATAGTTGAGGACATCCAACCAGCCTGGTTGGAGCCCTGCTGACTGTTGCAATTTGCAGGACACGTGGGCAGCGTGCTATTTGGACGCTCATGGCTTCCGAGTCTTAGCTGTAAGCGTTCAGCAGAGCACGGGGAAAAATACATAAAACAAGTACCATATGATAGTTTTGTTGATCGTACACTCCGCAGAACATGAGTTCAAACACATTTACACCCTGTTTCAACATACCTGAGAGATCCTATTTGCAGCTCGTTTTGGTTGGTTGTTCTGTCCATCAGGGATCATAGATCCAAATACATTCTGATCCACCAGGATGCAAATCTCCAGAGAAAGGGAGCTACAGAAATCTTGGTCACTGTGGGACACCTCCATCTTTTTTGTTATACCATGTTATACCTCAATGTTAGGGCTGCGGTCATCCGATATTTTTTGCTTGGGGCACTAGAGCCCGATCTGCCATTTGCTGGAACGATCCCGGACCATTACTGATTGGCAAGAAAGTCCAACAACATACGACCAGCAGAAACCTATTATTTAAACCCAACATAAATCCCCGTGGTTGTTGATCAAATCATATCAAATCATATCACCAGTTTTTGGTCCCGCAGTGGCACCCACCACATCTGTAGCCAATCCAGCAACCCAGGAATTCAACCTCGCGGCGTCCCAAGTGGGCTGTGTTTGGCTGGACGTGTCTTGCCATGGTGGTGATTGAAATGGGTGTATGTGAGAATGGGTGATACTCCCCACATGGCCGTTTTAGTGGGGAGAATGACAAGAACCCTTTGGAATTGGGGCACCATGCTTTAGGACAAACCCAAGTGAGTTTATGTATTTAGCCTTATATTTCCAATTTTCCCAAGCTACATCACGCCCATGGCATGCCATTGAGGTCAATGCCGAGGAGTGCGGCCAGCGCGTGCTGCAGCGCTTTGGGCACCGGACGCTGCCGCCGCGCAACGCCTCGCTGTGGCTCGGAACGGAGTCGAACTATAGTCATTTTGGGGGCCAGCTTTTTTGGGCAGTGCCCCAAATACTCTACACATGTATGTATGTATATATATATATAATACATATATATATATACATAATACATATATATATATATACATATAATTATAATATTATAATATATATGTATAGCTGGTATAGCTGTGTGCATAATTGGTGGATTGTGCTTGTTGAGGGGTTAACAGTACTTGGATTGTTCGATCTTTTGTCAGAATCTGGACAAGCACTTGTCAGGTGGATGCTTGTACACTATCAACTTATTAGCCGTGAACTCCCTAATTTTATCTAATTGTGGTTTATGTTCACCCATTCAACTGTAAAGAGATACGTTAGTCAGTTGAATGTTTTGGTGGCTTTAGAAAGGAAGAGGTGGATATAGAACAGGGCTATTAAACATTGAAAGTGAAGACTGAAACCATCCAAAGATTGAAATCTTCACCATGAAAATTTGATTTAGCCATTGAAGACATTGGGTCCGGAGCAAAAAACATTAGGATTTCGGACACAAATTGCAGTTTGAGTGGGTAGAGACTGTTCTTTTTTGGGGGGGGAACCTATCCCATTTTGGGGCACCTACTTTTTGAGCCCATGGCCAATATGTTGAGGAATGACAGTGAGCAGTAATAAACCATCCGATCTTGAGGCATGTTGAGAAATCCGCAAATCTTGGTAGGGTGTTTTCCCCAAGATGTGTCACATTTTCCGTCAGAGTGGCATTGGGAGCTACATGGGGAAGCTCCCATGTCAGTTTTGGAGTTTTGGATCCGGATGCGGCAAATCGTCCGCGCTCATGGGGGGTTTCTGATACATGATCTATATAATTAATGGGAGTTGTAAACCATATAGCTGGGGGACACCACCTTGCAGGTGAATGTTTTGTAGTGGACTTAGCCGCATGCGGATTCTATGTATTGGAAAATCAGGGGTAGCGTATGAGAGTGGATCCGGTGCTATCTGTACAATGATCAATGATCCGGTGTTGGACAACATTCCCAGAATTTATGTTTCTTTATCCACGATTTCACGGAAAGATGATTTCTGACTTTCTAGCCATTGATGTGGAGGTTTCCTAAAATAGGGGTACCTCCAAATCATCCATTTACAGATGAATTTTCCATTATAAACCATCCATTTTTGGGTACCCCCATTTTAGGAAACCCCCCTGTATATGAAGTATATGTTTGCCTAACCAAACAGCTACCTCTTCGAAAAAGGCAATGTCCCGGTGGCTGCTCCGCAAGGTCATCCAAGATGACCATTCAGAAATGTGGCAAACCCTTGGTAAACCATCCCCATCACCATAAATGGCTTGTAAAAATCGTCCCCAAATTTATGTTTTCTTTTATTGGATTCACCCCACTAGAGATGCCGAACCAATGCTTTCTGCCCAAGAGTAAATTGAAGTTCTTGCCCCCTGAGCCAATGGTCCAATGGCTTCTGCAAGTCAGAATCATACAGTGCTTCTCCAAAGTGATGGCCGCGCTGTGGCCTGCGGTTCCAATAAATATGGGCAATGCAACATTCCACGTGTAGAGCGAGGAATTTCCTACACCCAGATTTCTGCAGGTAACTCTCACACAGTCCTTCGCCGCAGTGACGGCCGTGTTGTGGCTTGCGGACGTAATGATTCTGGTCAATGCGACATTCCACCGCTTCCAGCCTATGGCCCTTTCTGCGAGGACTTGTCATATATTCAGGTGTCTGCTGGTGGATTTCATACAGTGCTGCTCCGAAGTGATGGACATGTGGTGGCTTGCGGACCCAGGGTTGCACAATGCAACATTCCACCGCCGATGTTGGGAACGTCGTACATCCAGATTTCTGCAGGCTTCCGTCATACAGTACTTCTTCGAAGTGATGGTCAGGCACTTGCTTTTGGAATAAACGCCGATGGGCAATGCAACATCCCTCAGTTGAAATCAGGATTCCAGACATACACGCAGGTTTCCGCTGGAGCAGATCATACAGTGTTGCTTCGAAGTGATGGACATGCTTTTGCTTTTGGACTGAATTTCAATGGGCAATGCCAAATTCCACTCTTGGATGAGGAAATGGCATACACCCAAGTTGCTGCTGGCGGGAGTCATACAGTGCTTCTCCGGAGTGACGGCAGTGCAGTGGCTTGTGGATGGAATGCTTTTGGGCAATGCAATATTCCATGTTTGAAAGAAGGGCTGTCATACATTCAGGTTTCTGCTGGTGGGTGTCATACACTTCTCCTTCGAAATGATGGTTGTGTGATTGCGCGTGGAAAGAACGACAAGGGACAATGTGACATTCCGTGTCTGCCGCCTGGGGTGGGTTACATTGGCGATCTTAGGCCACTTGGCAGAGACCTTGTTTTGCAACTGAGTTTGATTTGTGAAAGAGATACTGTGATTTTAAGATGCTCTGACTTGGCAGGAGAGGCATTTTTGGAGTTGAAAGTGCGTTGCTTTGATCTGGCATTGGATGTTCACAAACGAATTGCACGTGAATGCAATGCAATCCTGCCAAGCGTTCGAGTGATCTTGCCTGATGGACAGTTGTTGGCCGATTTCTGGCGTGCAAATCCCAGTGTAACAGTGGGAGATCTTTGTGAGGATGGTAGTCCGAGACGAACGCCGTTCGTGTGAAGAGATGTGCAACGCAGGCAGCTGGTTGCTGGTATCAATCCGTTTATGTCCACTCCCGGGATGATCGTGAGAAGGGCCAAGCAGTAAAAGTCCTGGCCATTGGTTTTTGGAAACCACCTGTTGTTGCCGCCTCCCCATCTTGGTCAAAACCGTTAAAAGAACCACGTTTTGTTTTATAGCTGTGAAGTCGCCGACAGTGTTGTGGGGGAAATCATTTGAACATGCAAATTGCGGCCAAACACAAAAAAACTCCGGATAAAAAACGAAGAGGCAACTTGGCTTGCACTAGGCTAGCAAGCATTCATGGTAGATGCATCATCTACAGTTGGATGGGTGGGCAAAGACCAAAATCCAGAACTGGTAGGACCCTCCTTGCAACCATCTCCATTTTTTTGTAATGTTTTCCATTCTTATCCGATTATGGTCCCAATTTGTGGTCTTTGATTTCTGAACAAGATGATAAATACCAAACCGTTGATATTAAAGTATCACTTTACAATTTCACTTTGTATAGCATACAAAAACGTCATTTAGCAAACATGGTATATGAAACGCCCACGAAAAATTGAGACTAGTTTCTCCCAACTCATGGGATAGTGGCATGACATGAACGGTACAAGGTGGTGCCCCTTAGCCATAAGCTGGTCTATAAGCCCCATGAAGTATAGATACATCTATCATAAGCTAGGTATTGGAGTTTTTTTCAAACTTCGCTAACCCACTGGGGCACCACCTTGTGGATGATTTTTGAATCCATCCAAGAACAGCCCACGGCGTTTCATCGCGTTTCCCCAGGAAAGTCATCCGTGGCTTTGCCCGGCAGTGGCAGGCGCCGGACGTCGCCGAGGGCTTCGGGCAGCTCTGGCGCGTGTCCTCGGAGGCAGAGCAGGAACTCCGGCGCGCCGACCTTGCCGAATGGTGATGTTGATCAATGAAAGCAACGTTAAAAAAGCGGTGCTTTTATGCATTATGTTATAATTACATTTATTTTGAGGTATGTTGAAAAGATCAGATGTTGCTTTTGAACAACATGGAGAGTGTTTCACATGTTGATGCAGTCATCAATACATCACTGTTGCCTCATCCCCTTGCCTTCAATGAAATCCAACTGTTGCTTGCAAAAAGAACTCAGACAAATTCTAATTATAAACCAGTATAAACCAACCAAGAGTTATTTGCAAACCAACAGTCACTGCATGTTATGATTATTCTTTGTTTAGAGTTATATAATACTACCGAAAAACCCAACAGTTGCACTCGTCATTTGCACCAATTTAGCTAACTATACATGGGGTACGTACTAAATTGGGTAGATTCCTGGATCCTCACACTTATGACCCCTAACAGTTAGAAATGTGATTATAATTCCTGCAACTATAGGGTTTTATATCACTTCAATGCGGTTTTTAACCAGTTTGACCTGGCTATAGGGCTATAACTGCAGGAGATGTTTCTGGCCGACTTCGGCCTCACACGCTGCGAGTTGCCAACGCCGAAATCGCCGCAGATTGAGGAGGTGCCGCAGGCTGAGGCTGGGCTTCCCTGTGCCACTGCATGGTGCAGGTTGAAAGACAAAAAAACGCGGATGTAAATGAATATAACATGATATGATAAACAAAACTTAAATTTGAAAAAACATGTTTTTCTGGAAGGGTAATGGTGATCAACTTGATAAACTCCTGGATTTAGGGGCATATATATCACCGGGTCGGAACTTTCGCTGGAACCTACGACAATCATGATATATTTGGCGGATTCTGGGGGTATACTACCTTACTTGAGATGGGAATGTTAGCTGAGATGGGAATATTATCACCAAGTTCACGATGAATTGAGATGTTTGTTTGGGGGCTGCTTAAGCCGAAATTCATCAAAAACAATGACAATTATAGATTGAGATCATGGTCCTATGTTGCAATGTGTGTGTGTGTGCCAGATACTATGAAACCAGAGGCAAGATATTGGATCCAGCAGACGCGTGGAAAAACAACATATCAGAAATTGGTTTTGTTCACTTCTTTAGTTCGGTATATTCAGACGTTCCTATATCTTCTTCAGGAATTTGCAGCCATCGCTCCACAAGGGGTGTTGCCACGAACAATACGCATGGGATTTGAAGTTACACTTAATAAGCATCCGGTGTAGTGTGTTCCTGGCGTTTTGCATCATCGATACCCGTGTTGACAAGTTCATCCCCACTTGTCTTTTGGATGAAAGTCCGACTTTTTTTGCATGATTTTGTCATGTATACGTCACAGAGTATGTCATGTCTATCCTGTTTTTACTGCCCCATGTCACCATATACTGTATACATATATACCCTCTGGTAAATTAACATAGACCCTGGCAGATAGGAATTGGAAGATTAATTTCCACTAAAAAGAGCTATTCTCAGGGTCGAACTGTTAATATTCCCATGTCACCATATATCACCAACTTGCTGGTTGATTTACCATATATACATATATATATATACATATATCCTACTTGTTGCTTGATCTCCTAGGGTACTCTGCAGGCCCCAGGGCCGAAGATGTCGCCTGCCCCAGCAACGCCTGAGCAAAAAGAGAAGGCGCTTCCGTTTCAAGGTGGTGCACCAGTTGGGAATTGCTCAGTTGGTAAACATAACTCCAATGTTTCTCCAATTTCACGTGGGTTTATGATACATATATCATTGATGTTGGATGATGTTAGTATACCCCAGGGTATCTCATGGGAACTCTGGATCTCCCAGATATGAGTTATCATTTGTAATGGAAAACTGCAAGTGGGGTTCTCTGGTCTTTCGTGTTTCTCCAATGAGGATAGCAAGTGAATAAGATACAGTAGTTTCAAAGGAACATTTGCAAGATAATTACCTTCCGGCAACTGAATATGGCAATGGAAAATCACCCATTTGTAGATAACATTTCCCGTTAAAAGCTCCCATTGCCATGTTTGATTACGAGAGGGTATGTATATATCTTTTTTATTTCAAGTGTTCAGAAATAAGAAACATCTCTGGAGGCTGAAGGCTTCGAGACTCCGGCACAAAGAAATCAAGAGCAAAGGCATGAATGGATTCAATTGAGTGAGACATTGAAAACCAGATTGGCATGTTTTGGTAGTTCCATGTTTTTGCACGATCTGTGAAGCTATTTTGTTTGGCATACTCTCCAGTTTCTCATATTTCCCGCCATGACGCCGCCATGCATATTTTATTGCGTGGTCAACATTGAACATTGTTCCGTGAATTCTGAGTAAATATCCCCGTATTGTTGTTAATTAATGATATTTGGTGGTGTCTCACATTGTTGCGAGTTGTGTCCCAGTGCTACTGAATTGAATCCCATCTTTTCTGGTTCATATCCCATTTGTTGTTGGTGAATAATCCGTTTGTTCTTGGTAAATACTATTCAATGTACACACATATATAATTTGCATCCTTTTGTGGTGAGATGAACTGGCCCTAAAATGTGCATTAATTGGATCAATCCAGTTTTTGGACAGCTGAATAAACTGTCAATATCCTGTTTCTCCTTATGCGTTCATCAATTGAATGGGATCTGATTGTTTCTTTCCCTGCGTGTGCATCCAGGAAAGTCCCATGTCTTTTTAAATCTCATGCTTGATCAACCTTTTGGGTGATCTTCCAGTAATCAAATGTGGCTATAAACCTACATATAGTTCGGGGACTTTCCAGCCAGCCACGTTGGATTACCAGAGGGTAACTCCGTTAATAACCATATATGACCATTAATCACCAGTATGAACCATGATTAACACTATTAGCCATGTTAGATAATGTTTAGTAGGTAATTAATTCATCAGGATGAACCCATCTCGGTTGCTCTTCTCCTGTTCACTTCATTCCCTTCCAGGCTTTGGCAGTACCGCCGCTGACACCGCCGACGCCGCCAACCCCTGCCCCGCCTGTAGCGCCTGTGCCAGCGCCTGTGCCAGCGCGAAAAGAGAAGGTGCAAAATAACTCAAAATATATCCAGGAGCATACCTTGGGGTGCAGTTGAGGTTATACATAGTTTTAAAATGTTATAGATCAATATCAACTATACATCACTATAGTCACACCAAAATCTATGTTATACCAAAGTTATAGATCACTTGTAGATGTTGGTGTACGCATATCCAATGAATGAGACTTGAAATTTCAGGCGTTGCATCCAAAGATGCCAACTCGAAACCAACTGAATCAATCATCAACGAACATAGAGACCCTGGCACTGCCAGGGCGATGACCTTCTACCCTTCATGGATCATGTGTCGAATTTTTAATGACGATTCAGAAATTGAATCCAGTATTCAATCACCAAATATTGAGGAATAATCATCTTTGTTGACTCATAATGAATGTCATCCATTTGGTGATTATCCATGTTATATAATTTTGTCATCCTTTCGTTTCACTTAGACAAACCCGGTGGTGTATCCTTGGTCGGTGATGCCGATCATCCGAATCCAGGTGGGAAGCAACAAGATTTTGCCGAACGGTCCACCAGTCGGTCCACAGGTCACAGAGGACTGGACTGAAACGTGGCGAGACCGAAAATGGTGTGCACTAAAATTAAAGGAACCAGGGGTTAACCTGGTTAACCTGGTTAACCTTAATCTGGTAGATGATGTTTGTGTGTTTTCGGATGTTTCAGGCTTCATTTCTATAAATGAAGTAACGATCCCAAGGTGACTAGCAGATTTCAAGGGGGAATTAACTACCAACCAGCAGGTGATTGTTGACAAGCTCAAATCCAATGGAATATGAGTCTATAGAGAAAGAATAGTTTAAGTATGCAAACGGAACACCCTTGGATTCGGGATGAAAAGTGTGAACGTTAGGACGTCAACTCCAATGTCATGATTCTTCAAAGTTTGGATGTGCCACCCCATGTTTGTTACTACGCTCGCACGCAACGTTCTCAGGTGCTGATGGGGTTGGAATCAACCTGCCCCCTCAAGTGTCACGGTGGTACTTGTGCATGCAGTTCCACTAATAAGTGGGTATTGTATAGCCATACAAGTAGTTGGCAGGGGCTCATATATCTATATATATATATATTATATATATATATATATCAACTTTTGGAGGTTACTACCATAGTTGCTCATTAATAACCCTGCAAGGCCCTACATGAGCTTCAGATGGTTCCTTTCAAGGGTTCTATGCATTGTTTTCTGAGGATCCAAGCTTACACCACCGCACCAGGACAATTGGTTCCAAAACGTTCTACGCGTAGGGTCCATTATACGTCCATGGTTCTGTTGATTGATAATTGATATACCATTTTTTTTCTTGTGTATGTTTGTATATATAATGTATACTGTGTGTCAAACATGTTTTGTTTCTATTCGTTACCCTACCTGGCAAAAAGGAGTTGCCAAATGACCCGTATTTCGTTTCAGGAAGTTCAACTACAGCCAGATGATAATCCACCATACATCCACAATTGACTTGATATGCTCATCATATGTTTTTGGACAAATATATATGAACATATCCAAGATATTCTAAGCTCATTGATTCCCGGATGTGCTAAATATCCAAGACATCTTAAGTCGGTTTATGAATGGCATGTCACTTTCTGGTCGATATCCACCACTCTCCAACTCACAGTTCATTGGCTGATTTTCGAAGATTGACTGGCACCCCCTTAGAATTTGCTGATTAAAAAAACACACACACACACATTTGGTACTTTCATGTAATTCCGAGAATTCTGCTCCTGGGATTCTCCCAACATTTTCCCAACATTTGGCCCGCGCTAGGAGCCGCCACTGGAGCCGGGGCCTTCAGCGACCTGGACCTGCCGTTGCGGAGAGATCAACAAACGGCGGAGAGACGTGTGCAACAACTGTGGAGCTGCGCAGCCCAGTCCCAGTCCTAGGAGTCCAAGGAGTCCCAGGAGTGGGATGCAGTTGGGGATGGCATTTGTCTGGTTTTTTTTTGGACTGGTAAAGGTATGTGTAGCTGATGTTGATGTCCCATGCTGAAAAAATGCTGCAAACACTTCATGTATTATTGGTGGTACTTTAAGGGGTAATTCTATGGGTATTTTTTTGAGGGATGTCTCATGTCCTGTTTGAGGGGGGGATTCGAAAGGTAAAGTTCTTGGACCAGGATTTGGATGGATTTGGAATACGAAAATCTGAAATTTCTGATTGGCCACAGGTTGGTCGAATAGCTGAAGTGGTTTCAAAGATGTTGTGACCATCCCGAGACCTGGGAGAAGATACATTCGATCAATGTGCAGAAACTACAAGGGATTGAACACATCACTTTTTTTTCCGGAAGGTTTGGGGAAAAAACGCAATAAATCATGTTTACTCAGGAACACACAAATGTTTGTGTATGTACAGATGTACGTGTTATGTGTACATACATATATTGTAATGTATATACAATAATATTTTTGCAGCGACTCCTGATGTCCAAGTCGATGGGGGGATTTGCAGCCTTCCTAGATTGAGTGGTTGGAGATGATTCGCGGTTTTACACAGTTGGGTTATGTTGAAATGTGAGGGTTCAGTCAGAGACCACAGGCTGGACGTCCGTGTCTTTGTGATGTTCAAACTAAAGAACTATGGGAGGAATATGGACCCAACATGGGGGTAACGGGCATGTGGGAAATGTTTTTCAAGTTTGTGATATTTAATTTGGCATTTTGGTTAAAGATAGCTTTGCCTAATGAGTGACTTTGAAAGATCTTGAGGGTCGGTGCAGGAAAGACGTGACCGTGCTTGATGCCAAGCCCGTGACTGCTGTCCCAAACGGTTCGGATGTTCCGCTGCCAACGACTGTCGTCGATTTGTCAGCAGAGGCTGAACCTTCCAGTGCAGTGCCTGGGTTGAAGGATTATGGGAAAGAATTTTGGGCTAGCTACCAGCATACTTTGTGGTTTTTGAACTGAGAATACCATGCGGTAATACTATGTAATACTACCTGTGCTTTTTTGGGGGAAATTCGGAAATTCTCAGTTCTGTCAGTTGTATCAAATGTTTGTTTCTAGTAAGATACTCAGATACTCGTGGCTGGCATTGTTTTGTTCTGCCAGTTTCATCCTGAGACATCCCGTTGTTTGCTCCTCATCTCTCTTTTTTGATTTTACTGAACATTCGTTCCCCACGCTTTTGGTAAGCCGAGTTCTTCATGTGTATGTAACTGTATGTATTTTCTTTCCAGGATGCAATGTCCATCCGATAGCTGAGTGGTGGATCATCACATTGCTCTGGTTTTTGTTCCCCAGATTGCTGGTGAACCAACTCAGCTAACTATATAGAGGTCTATATAGATATATTGACCATCAACATCCATAAACCACAGTTCGCTGACATAAACCAACTTACCTCTTCGATGTGGGCTTCCACAGGTCGCCTCGCTGAGTCTAGGGGCACCAGCTCCGGAAGAAGCGACCACCTCAGGCGATCTGATTGAGGACGGGGCCGGAGGGCCCCTAGTTAGCCAGGTACACATCCTACAATGTCTCTATTTATTTATTTATATATACATATATGGAGGTTTCCTAAAATAGGGGTACCCCCAAATCATCCATTTATAGATGGATTTGCCATTATAAACCCTCCATTTTTGGGTACCCCCATTTTAGGAACCCCCCATATATACGAATGAGCACCTGATATGAGTCACTTCGTCCAAGAACAGTTTTGTGATATTTCCAGGTATTCCAGCTATCCAAATTCCCAACACCCTGTTTCGCTCAACACCCACATGGGTGTCACAATTTCAAAATCTGCCCAGACCTGCAGCTTGGCTGCAGGAAATTCCTCACATCTCTAGACTCTCAATTTTGTGGGTGACATGAACCAGACTTCCCCACATGTCTTCCTATTGTTTCATATGTTGGCTAGGATCTACGAGATATCATTTGTTTCCCGCTCGTGCTTGGTCAATACAGAATATGTAGATATCTCATTTGATATATTGGTTAATGTTTATTGTTCACATCCCCGTGTTCAAGGACCCATACCCATATTGAACACGTCGTTCAGACTGCTTAAATCCAGATGTATTCCAGATGTTTCTTTCTCAAACCATCATTCTTGCACTAGATATTAACGCCCATTTGCTTGCAGCCTAAGTGGCTCAAGTAGCACAAATCACCATGTTTATCCATGTTCTACATTAATTTCTTATCGTTTTATTTTGTTTTGCTCATAAAATTGCATTTCTTGTGTCTCTTTGCCAGGGTTGGGTTCCCTTCAAGGTGGTGCCCCCTAGTTATAAGATTGTAAACCAACCCCAATTCAGATCCATAAACTATAGTTCTAACATGTTAAAAAACTACATATAACTACCATGAACCCTAGTTTTTGTGGTATTTGAATCACAACTTAGCAATTCCCAACTTGTTGGGGCACTACCCATAGTGTGCCTGCTCACCTGGTGGCCAGGGTACTTGGGCACAGCCGACTTTTGGCGACTGCCTATGTCCAGTTTCGACGACCTGAGCCCTCCGAAATGACTCGGGGCTTGACCCCGTGCGCTGCCCATGGAGGATCGGTGACCTGTAAATTGGTTCAGAATCTACAATTGACAATAGAAATGGATAATTGGATGTTTATGGTGGAATTCGTTTAGAACATTTTAGAACTACGATCGACAATTACTGTAACTTTGTTGGGGGTTTATGGTGGTCGTGTCTTGATATATCTATAAAATGAGCATTCTATCATTCAATAGGTCTATAAACATCTACAAACCATATTTGTACATTTAGACCATATCAAAGTCGATGAACAGTCATTTGAAAGCTATTTTCATTTGTTATAAACACTACAATGTGGGCCCCCCAAGGTAAGTAAGTTGGCTTATGACTACAATGGGATTTCCGGGATGGACGTACAGTACAACAAATTACATTAGATACATTATAATTACACTATAACTACATGATGATTATACATTGTAATTACATTCAATTACATTCAATTACATTCAATTACATTCAATTACATTCAATTACATTAAGCTACATTAGATACATACATACATCTTAGATGAGGTTAGAAATTTGAAACCAACTTTTCACTCGGGTGGTTGTGTAGGCTGTGTATATCCAATATCGCGCACTTTGGGGTCGCAAGAATCGAGGTTGTTTGGGGGGGTCGCCTGCTATTCGATGTCATCCCAAGCATAAATCTTGACCTACACAAGTTTGGAGGTGTTTGAAGTTGACACACTGTCACTTTGCTATCAACAATATCCCCCTGGCTTCTATGAAGCATCTTGAACCAGACTCTGCACCATTTTGGACCACATTGTACCTACGTGGCGATATATATATATATATGTAACTATTGATTAATCTCTTATTCATGGCACCTTCTGCATCCTGATCACTTAAGGGTTTCTCCCAAAAATTGGGATCCCAAAATCATCTAAATTTACATACATCATTTGTGTGTTCAAGTCTCTGTCAGCATCCTCCATGCAGCATCCTCGCGCGGTCGGAACCCCATCGCCTGCCGTGGCGGAAAGAGACCCAGAGATGTGAACGAAAAGTGCTTCGTGGCTTCGCAGCGGCCGTTTGGGATCGATTGATAAATTGTTTGCATAAACATCTGGGGGATTTAGTGTTGGGATAGGGACTTGTATAATTTTTATGACGTGATGCGTTTTATCATTGGCACTCCCCAAGGGATCGTCAGTTGTTGTTTGTCGCAAGTACTTGGTCTAAATCCTAAATGTGGAGGTCAATGTATGGAACTCAATCCTAGAAACATTTGACAAAATCCGATGGATCCTGCTGGTGAGTGGCAACCAAAATGTGGGCCACGAGAGAATACCCAAAACCATTGGTTTCTCACGAAGCACCACCAATTTTGGAGGATAACTTGGGGTCCCCTTTTAAAAACCACCCGTACATGGTGGATAAATTCATATGTGATTGAACCATTGCTGAGATTGGTCATTATTGATGATTATGAATGATGCTTATTGATGATTTTGATTATTCATATCCAGTACTTGACTTTTTTTGATAAATACACCATATCTTTTTAATTCGGAGGTGTTCCATTTCATGAGTTTGGTGATGCATCGTGTATTCCATAGTCATGGCTGTCAACTCTATGGCCGAGGTATCCTTGGCTTAGCTCCGGTGAATCACATGGTATGAAGCATGCAACAAACAATAAGTGATGAGTCCGGTGCCATCAAAGAGATAATATGATTTTGAACAGCTTTAGTTGTTTCATCACAATAAGATACGTGATATGACGGCTCGCTAGATATTAGTTGAACATTGTTGCATTTTCTTGTTTGACTCGGTCGCTGGACATATTTGTATGTGCAAAAACCCTTTTAGTGATTCGTTGGACATGGTTTTGTTCTGTGCCGAATCAAGGATTATCATGCGCATATATCAGAGCCTATTGGCCTATTGTGGGAAACCGACCATGAGGGCTTTCATCAAGGGTCCCCGACCAAGAATAAGATTTGTCTTCACCCATTCAAGTGTAGAAATATCTACCATATATATATATATATATATATTTGTCTATTTTGAACCAGCGCAAAAAATACTCATTGAGGGTCCCGAATTCTGGGTGAAGATCCCAGATTCCCGTGAAAACGGGCCAAAGCTGAACCTATCAATGGCCAAGGAGGATCGAACCTTGCACTTCACTGCCTCCCTACCCGCTACTCGGCAGAGGTTGTTTTTTGTTGGGGAAGCAGTTGGGGGTTGTGAATAGGGGAAGCAGCACATCTTCCTGATACAGTATGGCAGTAGATGGATGGAGAGGTAGATGGATAGGTGGACAGTTGGATACGTAGGTCGGTAGTCTTAGTAGAGCAATAATAAACCTCGCTGGATTGGTTTAAGGGAAAATTTACAGGAAACCTCCAAATATTTCATGGGAAAATCCCATGGGTTTCCTGTAAATTTTCCCTTAAACCAATCCAATGAAAACCGTCATAAACCACCCGTAGTGATGGTTGGAATCCCACCCATTAAAATGCATCGGTGGATGGTGGATCCCATTGAACCTGGGATGGATCCAAATGGGCTCAAGTCTTCATGGTTCACATCGCCCGTGCTGGAAAACTTCGTGGTTGATAACTGGTCCATCCTTCACCTTTGATAATGATAAATGATAATGATATCTCATGATGTACTATCACTTTCATAGCTCAATATTCTATATCACCACATCATTATCTCCATCCTTATCACCATTATCCATCTCATGATATCTCGTATCATCTCCTCGGGATCCTGGCTGCTCCCTAACTCTTGCGATTTTTCTCTGATTATCATCCAACTTCATGCCATTGTTTGATATATTTCAAGGAATCTTACACACTTATTCATCATTGATCTTGGCTTTTAGGATCATCACAGTTTATTTTTCTGTTCTTCCCCAGAAATACATGGCTTGTGAAAGAACAGAGATACACGTGTTGCCTTTTTTGGGGGCCCAGGCCCAGCATAACATCCTCATGTTTGATGGTTCCATTCCGATGTGCGCGGGTTGGTTCCCCATTTTCTCGGGGTAGAATGGGGTAGATAGCCCCATTCTTGGACAAAACTGTGCTGTTTGTGTTGGTCCGTGTTAGGGATCCCTCCAGATGCCTTTTACATTATACAGATATATGTATAACAAGTTGTATAAGTTTTGGAAGTTAATAACCAGACAAATGTGTTGGTTTTGTACAACCACTATTTTGGATTTTGGGACAACACATATGCCATTTGCCATCCCAGTTTTTGTTGGATATTGCATTATATACTCGTCATATACCAATGATATCCAATGATTGCTGGCTAATATCCCCATGTTTAGGCCAATCCAATTCCATTTCCATTATGGTTGTCAATATAACGTGATATAAGCATTATTTTCCATCAGTATACTAACTGTTGGTGGTGCATGGTTCCCACAACTTTTCTTTGTGAACGATATCCCGTTGTATCCCAATAGAACCGTTACATGTACCAATGATATACGAACTGCTTAATGGCCCCCACCTGTTCTTTGTTGGATATCCCGTTCTATCGCCAGTATATCCAGATGTTTATCCATGATATGGGGGTCTATTCAAATGGGGGATCCCCAAGTCACCATGGTTGTTTCACTACTAAGTCATGGTCATCGATGACTTGCATGATTTGGAGGTACCCCCATGACTTTGGAAGCCTCCATTTACCATGATATAGCCATTGTATCCTATTGATATCCCAGTGTGTAGATATCCATACAAAATTTTCCTGTTATATGCATTATAATCCTATAAAATCCTGTATATATATATACATAATAATATATGTATATATAAACATACCTAATTATATATAAATATATACCCATGATATAGCCATGGTATACCAACTTCTGGTGCTTCCTACGCCGCTACTTTCAGGACGGCAAGAAGTTGCCGCCTTGGCTGATCTTCGACGAAGAGTCGCGCACCTTTCACGGAACGCCCAGCAAAGGCGCGCGGGGCGCGGGACCATTCAGCATGGGATGATCCCCAGAAAAAGGTTGGTGAAGATATCATGAGATATCATGAGAATCCGGTGGAAAATCATGGACAATTGACAATCAATACTTTGGTACATGTGATTTGAGACGTATATATATATATAGTAATATGTCCGAACATGGTGGCTTTTGCCAACTATCATGGTGATATAGTGGGATTTAAGATATACTTTGTGGCCATGGACCTACGAATTTTTGGTGGAGGGCTGAAGCCACCGTATTACGACTCGAATGACCAAATACCACGGTCCGTCGAGGGAATTAGCTCATTGTTGAACCTATGTCGATGTCGCTGGAATCTCTATGTTTCATGGTCAAATCACATTGTTGATTGCTCAGATCAGCATGTTTGATGGTTACCAATTTGATCCAACTTAGTTGAGTTTGAAAAACCATGAAAAACCTTGTTAGATCCCCATTTGTTGATTTCATAACCGTATTGAAATCCCCATTTCTTCCATTGAGATCCACATATGCCACCAGGAGACGGTGGCCTGTTGGCCGTGAGGCCGAATGGGAACCAGCAAATGTTCTGGGATGTTCCGGGATGTTATTGATGATTACCCTCTGGTAAACTAACAGTTTGCTATTGGAAAATGGCCATAGAAATAGTGGATTTTCCCATTATAAAATGGTGATTTTCCATAGTTATGTTAGTTCACTGGAGGGTATTGATGATTAATGATGATGATATCATTCCCACTTTTGTATGGGCTGTCAGGTCCCCACAATGGGATTGATGACCGGGATAACCACCAAAAGTGGGAAGGGAAGCCTAGACTACAGTGGTACTTGTAGGGAATTCTAGATCAATCCTGTGTTTGATGTAATATTGTTACAGAAATGGAATAGAAAGGGAATTCTATGGGGATTTAACTACCAGAAATGGGAATATGGGGGGGGGGTATGATATGATGAGGGGATCTGGATGAGAAAGACCTTACCAGGACGTCACTGCTGAAAGAGTGATGAAACCTGTGCTGAATTGGGATTTTTAGCTACTCCAAATTGAAAGTGGGTAACGATCATGAGTAGTTGGTGTACAAATATTTGAACTGTTGTATTCATATTGGATCTATATATATATATATATTATATACATACTATAGTTATATCGCACCAGGTCGCACCATGTCACTTCTGCAGCGTTTCCTCAGCCCTTTAGCAGTTTTTCTTCAGCCAATTTTTCTAGATGGTTGGATCATCAATCGCATTCCAATCTCTAATCAAACATGACAATGCAGAATTCTCGCAGTTATATATAGTGACAAGTGGAAGAATATCTCATTGCCAGGTTCGAGTAGTGAAAATATCTGAGATGCTCTCTGGTAAACAGCCACATAACATCACATAACTATGGAAAATCACCATTTTGTAATGGGAAAATCCACTATTTCTATGGCCATTTTCAATAGCAAACTGTTCGTTTACCAGAGGGTAATTCATGATCTGCTACCACAAAAGCCTCAGAATCCACCCCCTCCCCCCAGGATCACAGGGCGTGACAGCAAGGGCAAGAGCGTCAGCGAGAGCTTCTTGTTGAACGTCACGGGAGGCGCGGGAAAGTTCGCAGTGCCAGGGTTGGAAATTGGATCATCCCAGATGATCCAGCCGCAAATTCAAAGGATTGGTTGTATATGTTTGTTTGCTGTTTGATCAACTATGCTTAAATATGTTTGGCGGGAATGATACCTGTTTACCGCATTTTTGGCGAAATCCAGGGAAGAGAGTCACTCATTGCAGAGGCTGCAGCTATGAGATTGAACACTAACTACCAACAAAGATGCTGAGATGCTTGTGTATTGCATGTTTCATTGGATTGGTTTAAGGGAAAATTTACAGGAAACCATGAATTTTCCCATGAAATATAGAGGTTTCCTGTAAATTTTCCCATTAACCAATCCAATGAATGTTCATGATATATTTACCTGGCTTCGAAGCACGGTCTTATCATCGATGGTCTAAAACGAGCCCGTTCCTCCAGCATCCCAACCATTGGAATTAGCCTCCGCTATCTACTTTGGCTTCACCACATGTCGCCAGTGAAAATATTCCCCAAGTGTACACCATAGCTATTGAACATGGCCATTTATAGTGGATGTTCCCATGAAAAAATGTGATTTTCCATAGTTAGTAAACTAACACAGCTATTGAAAATGGCCATAGAAATAGTTGATTTTCCCATTAAAAATGGTGATATTCCATAGTATTCCATAGTTATGTTAGTTTACCAGAGAGTATCTGAAACATCCCAAATTCGCTGGGCTGGTAAGCACGAGAGACCCGTCTAGTTGGTGCCAGGACTTTTCCTCGATCATGTGTGTCTTGATCAGCGCAGACATACTGCGTGTGTATTGAGTACGTATGAGATCCTCTTAACCCAGATGCTCTGCATAGCTCTGCATAAATGAAGCGATCAACAAGATCACTTGGTTGGTGTCAAATCAATTGGTTTCTCCAAACTGGTGCTAATCAATCAGAATGATTATATTGGTACTGTATTGATTTTACCCGCAATGGCATCGCCAATGATGCCTAAATTGACCAATAGCTTCGGCAGATTTTCCACAAACCATGCTCTTGAATCCCTATAGTATCGTATAGTATTCCATAATTCCAAATCACCATCAGTTTGTATAAAATAGTATTCCATATTGTCCCAAATAGCTTGGGACATTCCTCCCAAATGATTCACCATGGCCGAGTCATAGCGCAGGTATACAGCCCAAGGCTGGACCTATGCTCCCTCTACACCACTTTGAAAATGCGCCCAAGGTGCCACGGAGGGTTTGAATTTTCCCCGGAAGGTTGGCTAAGTTGGTAGGCATACGCCATGGTAATTTCACGGAGCCATTGAATATGAGCATGTTTATATCATAGATCAATCATCTATTGTTGAAAATTACCATTTGTAATATATATATATATACATACATATATATATATATATATGTATGTAAATCAATCATCTATTGTAAATGAGCCATTTTCCATGGCTATGCGAAATCTACCAGAGGGTAACTCCACATTCAGATTCTTTTTTTCGGGAACAGTCCAGCAACTGGCGGGCCCTACGTTGGATTTCGCCATGGGAAGTATGCGGCAGACAGCCTACTTGATTCGCCATGTTGCTGGCATTCGGGTCAGGCTGGTCAGATAGACTCTGAACTTTGCTTAGGTACATTGATGTACATGGAGGTTCTCTGAAGTCTCCCTTGAATCCTCAACATCAAACTTGGAAACAGTTTGGTGGGATGAATCCCCATATTCTGAATCCCCATATCCAGAAATATTTAGAAAAACAGAGACCATCATACCCTCGATTTACCCATAAAAGTGAAAAAAACAACTGAACATATCCTAAACGTATGAGAGCTTTTGAGGTAATTTACCAATCTGTATTCATCAGCTGAGGGTCAACATGCCATGGTTGCCAGGCTGGCATCGGCCGGAATTTCTACTACAAGGTGCGCGGTGATGCGCGGTGCCAGTTTAGTGAAGTCATGGCCCGCATCAAAAAATACACCTTGGTGCCCTATCGTTGCCATCCTTAAAATTGTGAATAACTATAACGGGGTGAAACTAGACCAACATAAAATCGTATGGCCACGGGGCCTAGCTTGTAAGGTTCTTTCCTAAGGATCATTTTGGATTTGACACATGAAAATGGTCTTCCTCAGACCCACAACAGAGAGGCATGTCGGCCCCACTGCAACGTGACCGTGATAGGATTGGGGGCCCAAACAGACCGACCTTGAGGTTTGTCAATTTGACAAGATTCAGCCATAACAACCCAGTATGGATCAATCTGGCACGTGTAATAGTATGGCACGGGTTTTTTCCAGTCACAGTCGGCATGGGTTTTACCATGGCGATTTGATAAGCCTTCGAGAGTTGGGGTTTACCATCGGGTTTGCCACATGAACAAAGCAGCCATTCTGTACCACAGTGTAGCTATTTTCAGACCATTACCAAGTACAGTCTTGGAATGTCTTGGACATAGATAAATGTGATGCCCCATGATTCGCCAAGTTCGTTTATAGCTAGTATAGCCAGGGCTTCTGGGAATCAGTAACTACACATTGTACTTGATGGGGTTCATAAACCAACTCAATTACAACTGCAGCCCACGTTGTAGTTGCTGGTTTCAACAAATGGTGTCGTTGATTGTTGAAATGGGAAGAAATAACCCAAAGGACTCATGTGACAGTGGTCTCAAGATGGCATGGCAAATGAAGTGAGAACACATTCCTCTCAACACATCACAGAATGTATGAAACACCGTCTAGGCAACAAAAGCATATTTTTACATATATCATATAATATATATCTGATTATCTGTATATTCATATATACCATGATGTATATATATATATATAATATATATATATGTATATATAGGCTCGTGCCCAGCCTTGGAACTACCTACAATGATCATGGGGTGGGGGGGGTGGNTTCATTTGAACTTGCAGAAGAAGTTGATGCTACGGATGTTAACGTTCCTTGAACTTGCTGAAGCAGTTGATGCTACGCACACGCAGGGGGGGGTGGGGTTGGGTTGGATGTTAACGTTCCTTGAACTTGCAGAACAGATGATGATGATGATGATGATGATGATGATGAAGATGATGATGGTGTATGATGATGATGAAGATGAAGATGATGATGGTGTATGATGGTGTTGATTCTGAGAAAATTCCGCGACAAAATTTCGTCACGGAATCAGTAGTTTAAACCAAGCTAATTCTTGTTCCGGTAGTTCCAAGGCCGGGCACGAGGCTATATATATACATCATGATATGTATATTGTATAGAACATATACTCCGTAAATTGTAAAGATTATATTCTATGTATATAACTTATATGAATATATAGTATAATTAATTTTGTGCATTGAACATCGAACTACAAACAGGTCTCTGAATCTTAAATGGTTTAACATGGTTTGACCTGGTTTAGCCATCATAAGTGGGGCATAAACAGGAGTTAAACAACAAGAATGGTGCGTCATCATAAAATAAAGAAGACCATAATACATAATCTCCCATAGTCTCCATGCACCTTCTGGTAATCAAACGTAAATCCCTGAAAGATGGAGATCTTCATAGGAACATCAACCAAAAATTGATGGACTTTCCGTTGCCACTTTTGATTGCCGGGTGACCCCCAAGCACCATCGCCTTTGTTTATCCGGGCCCATGACTTTTGGCAGGTTCCCCCCGGGACCTTCGGCCACGCCGTCGGCGGAACCCCGGGACCCATCACCTACAGGGCGCAGCGGGGGGATGGACGACCACTGCCTGAGTGGTTGCAGCCTGGCTCGATGAATGATGGGTTCTAGGATTTACCATGGGAATTCATGGCACATATACAGATGTAAATGTCCATAAATGTCCTGTATATATATATATATATCCATGTATGTAATGTGATTCAACATATGGTATATAAATGTATATGTACATCTTGATATTTGGATATGCCGTTTGGTATTCGATTTTATTTAACATATGGAAGCCATGGCGCACAAAAATAGATGATATACAATGATATACATGATGATTTACCTATTCAGATATTCAAAATGGTGGATTTTCCAGAGAATCCTGTTGAATTGCTAGGGGGGTATACCCCCGTTTCTGCTGCCGAACTCGAGGCATTTCGACCGAGCCACGGGTACTTTCAGCGGCATGCCACAGGCCACAGATATAGGCGCCGTTTGGGGGTCAGAAATGCCACGGTGATCCTCGGATAATTTGGGGATAGGTTAAAATGTAAAGACTCAGGGGACCACAGATTGGAATGTCTATCTTTAGTGGGGACCATCTATTTTAGGGGTAAGCAATTTTGAGCCATAATGAAGCATGGCAAACTCGACAATTCCCCATTTTTAAGATAGCTTGTCCCTCAAAACTTGAATTTAGTGAGATTTCCGATCACGTTTGATTACCGGAGGGAGTTTCCGGTTGCTACGGGAAAATCACCATTTAATAAGGTTTTATCATCTATGAATGGACCATTTTCCATGGTGAACTTGCCTGAGAGCACAGGAGGGCGGACTGGAGCACTTGAGTGAAATCGGAAATTGCATTGTGAACGTCACGGGAAGGATCTTGGATATTGAAGAAAAGTCGGCTTATGAAAAGTTGCTGGATCCAGCTGGCATGGCTGTGAGAGCTGCGCAAGTGGGCCATGGCGAGATTGTCCGCCTGCTAGTCCTGGCTGGTCATCCCAGAAAGGCGGATTTCTAGTGACCCAGCTAGCCGCCAAAACAAGATGCTGGAAATGCTGGAATTTTGCAGGGTCAACGTAGCAATGTAGTTGCTTATAAGTCCAAGTTGTTCTTAATCTGATTCAAGGCTCGGCGAGGTGCCGAATAAGCCATCCATGATTGGTTGACATCTCTGGGTCGAGTTTTGACCGCGCAGAGTAGCTGAGCTGTGTCGCATTCTCATGTAAGGTGAGGCACCCCAGTGATGTTTGTTGGTTTGCAATCCCAGTAGTTGTATATCCCCCATAGACCCTGGTGAACCAAGTTATGAGTCAACTTTGCCTCAGAGAGCCCCATCATTCACCGGAGTGGTTGTTCTATAAGAGTGGGAGGCCAGTGATTCTCAGGCTTTGATTTTAAAGAACACGATATTAACACCTCCAGATTCCAGGGTGAATTGCTTACTTACCATAAATTCTATATTTGTACTGAGTATCTATAGAGCCAAGAATTCTACTCTTTGCTCCATAGCAGTCAGTATTTACTGTATTTGGTTTTCTGTCAAGTGTCTTTTTGTCGTCTCCTAAATCAGCCTCATTTTGATTGCTGTACTGTCCTTTTTCCTATTCACTTGTGTAGTATTTCCATTGGATAGGTTCGCAACACCACCTGGTTTCATCAATCGATAGTGACTGACCAATCAATTGGTTTTCCATTGCAGTAAAGCATGACAACTGAGTTCCGATTATCAATGTCCTCATAGAATACACCTTGAGTCTGGATATAATATACATATATTTATAAATAGAATATGGCTCTGGGTATTGATTATGTTTGTTGGTTTGGTTTCACCCCATAAAGGACTATAGTTAGTTCCTTGCTATGAACACAACAGTGAAATACATGCGTGAACACCAACCTAGCAAGCACAGATCAACTATCAATCCCCATGTTTGTTGGTGAAATCTTCATCTTTATGCTGGTAAACAATCTCTGCCTGGAGGTGCAGTTCCACAAATAAGTACTTGATAGAACCATACTTGCAGGGATTATTTATGGGGGTTCACATTCCATAGTTTATCCATGATTCTTACCCCGGGGACCCCAACTGCACCGCCAGGTTATATATATATATATATATACATACATACATATATACAGATACATGCAATAGTTATGTAACACCCTATAGTCATACCCGTTGGTTTACCCATCAATTTACCCATTAATTACAATATAGTTATTATAGTTCTAGCATGTTATAGCCATTGGTTTACCTCTTGAATTGCCCATGAACTTCCCCCATGAGCTACGCCGTCAGGTCCCTTGACGGTGGAAGTCTTCGCGCGCGATGCCAAGGGCTCCTTGACCAGCGACAGCTTCGTCGTGGCCCGGGCACCTGGCGCCGGGGGCGGCGTTTAGCGTGGTGAAGATCCACCGATTGGGGTTAAAAGGGTTGAAACCACCAGAAATCTCCAAAAATCATGGTTATGGTGTTGCAAGGGTTTTACTCAAGAAATCAAGTAAATTCAAGGGACATATCTGAAAATCAAAGTTTTACAAGGGTTTTACTGCATGAAACAAGTAAAATTGGGGGGGTTCAGCATGTTTAACCTGATGAACATGGGGTGGAGAAAAACGAAGTGATGGTCTGAACATGTTAAAATCAAGACCGAATAAACAAGTGAGCTGAAGCACATGGTTTAATCTTCCACAGTGGAGATTGAAACAACATTCAAACATCGTAATTTGGGATTTTAGCAACGAAAATGTAGATAGAAGGAACCCGAACTGGAAAACTTTCGTATCTGTTTTGTCTGGGGCCGTCCGCTCCTACTTGAGAATACCGTACTTCAATTATCAAGGTGGAGTGGGAACCAAACCTACATTTCTACCACATAGAGAAAACCACAAAGTCAGTTTCAAAAGTAAATGGCTAAGTGCTGATACACTGTGATAGCCCTTGTAACCACTTGGGAATCAGTGTTGCAAAGGTGTCGAGATGGTTGAAGGGAAAATCTACGGGAAACCCCTACATGTGGGGCGAAAGCAATGCTTTCCTGTATATATGAGTTCCCTTAAATCAATCTAATGTTTGGTGGTAAAATCTCATGTTTGATGTTTAAACCTCCGCTATTTGGTTGGTGCTCAAAAACTGTCTAATGATACATACACAAACATACATACATACATACCTACCTACATACATACCTACCTACCTACATACCTACCTATCTACCTACATACCTACATACATACATACATAAATATATATAGATATACAATTATATACACGGTATGTTATTTTCAACCCTACCGGACGGATGATGATCCCAATGGACTTTCCTTTCCAGCCATCAGGACGTGGTTTCCAGCGACTTGGAATCCGTGGTGCTGCGTGATGCTGTTATGCCTCGACCTCGGCGTGATGGGTGGGGTGAGTTTCATGGCTAAAACCATGGGATTATAACACTGTAACCACCAAAAGTTGGGATATAACCATAGTTATTAGGTAAGTAGCTGCATTTATGACACTATAGGTAACTTTTATGATTTTTGGTAAGTATATGGAACTAGTTGGATGGGTGAAGCAAAGCCAACGAAGATTTAAAAAGGCCCAACATTGGAAGATGTGATGGTGAAAGAAGCGTTGAAGTAAGGATACATGATGCAACAAAAAAAATCTTAGATGTCCAGATGTCCAGTCTTTTAGGCATCCTGTAGCTATCTCCATCTACCGCTTGACGTGTTTTTTTGGATAATGTGAGCATATTTGTTATATTATTATTGACCAACAATAATAATTCATGCGCTTAAAGGTTCAAAGTTGAAACACCGATGTGTGATTTGAACACTTTCGTCCGCACCGAAACAGTTCCTTAATATGACCAATTATTTTCTTACTTCTACCCCATGTTTCTGCACTTCGAGATCGATGTACAACTAATTTTGTTCGTGACTGAGGCACACCAGGCCTGGCTCCCACAACTTTTGGATCATGATGATGTGCGTCTCGCTGGTGTACCTTGGCAGCTTCGTAAAATCTGAATCTAAAATAGCGGCACTTTACTTGTCCATCTGGGGATATTGCGTCATACTTATATATTCGTAGTTACTTTACTTTTTTGCGAACGTTATGGACATAACTTTCCTTGGAAGGGGTTGATGATAGTTATGTGATTCCAAATAGACTAGCAAACATGTTTACTATGATTTGTTTGGGGGGTTCCAGAGAAGATAGAAAAGTGAATCCTTATGTGATACCTTTCTATTTACATGATTGTGATTTCTGTTTCTGTCTTGGCTGGGACCACGGAGAAACTGTGGTAACCCATCAGGCAGAGTTGAGCCAGCCGCCATCGCAAATTGCAGGTGAAGGATCCCCATTTCTGTTGGTCTTGTGGGTTCTGGTACCATTTCATCACTGAAATCCTGAGTTTGGGTGGTAACGCCGGAGAATTTCAACCGTTCTTCATCCGCTTGTTGTCATAATTTTTGTTTGGCTTTGCTGGACCTGAGAATGGGGTAGACCCTCCAGACTCGCAATACTCATGAGGAACATGATGATGAAGCCCTGATTTCGGAGTACCCAGTTTTGCAGGGAAAGATGCCCAGCTCTAAGTTGACTCATAAACCCCACTAAAGTTGAAATCACCTTTCCTAAAATTCGGGCACCCCCAGTTCTCATCCATTTTTGTTTGGGATTTTCCATTATAAACCTTCATAGACCATCCAGCTAATGGGGTACCCCTAGTGAAGGAAACCCACAGTTATACCATAGTCATTCGCAGCGTAAGCGATTCAGCTCCCTTGGGTGGCCGAGATTTTTCGCCCTGGTGATCTTACTGGTGGCCGTGGGCGTCTTTGGCTTCAAGGCGCTCTAGAAATGGCAATTTGTCATGTCACAGTGATTGGTAGTTGTTTCCGGTTTTTTTTCGCAAAGATTCAGCCTAAAAAATGAAGACATCATCTAGGATGCGGATATAATATGACGCAACCATCATGTGGATGGTATATGGCATCATAAAACGAAGTGGAGTTTGGGGTTGCACGATTTGGCGATCCTGGAATGCTTGGGATTTTCTGTCCAGCTGTACATCCGGATTTCACCTAGTTGGCCATGTGGGTGTGTCTGAAAATGGGGCCCAAAAACCCGCTATGGCTGGGCGTTTTTTTCATGGGAATTCGGGAAAATGATGGATCGTTTCGTAGGATCGTAGCCTCAGATCATCTATCCTGCTTGCTTCATGAGGTTACAACTACAATGTCTCAGATTATAATAGATGTTACATCTACACACGAAAATTTTCAGGATATTATGAGTAAGTCTGATTCTTGTCCATATGGACTATAATATTGAATATGCTTATCAGCTCACAACACAAATGCTGATGACATGATGAACAATTATCAAATAGTTCAATACGTGATGATGGATATGGAAAACATGTAACCCCCCGCAATATGCTATTATATGCTATAATCAGTCTGAGGGCCAATATTTTTGTCGCTGGATTTTCAGCTTGTCAGGTCAGTATCAAGCGACGCTTCATGCGAGAAAAGAAGGACCAGGTGCCCTGAACGCCACCGTCGCTGGCCCTCCACTGATACATCCCGTCGGTGATTTATTGCTACAATCTGAACAATGTACACCTTGAACATCCGATATGTATCTATGTATTCTGATTCAATTTACATGGGTTTGTCTCAACTTGGGTACCCCAAAATCAAATGATTCAGAAATATTGAAATTGCCATCTTGTTGGCCCATTTTCAGACACACTCTGGGAAGATGCTGATGACTGGCAAGGCACCTGGAACCTTGCGACATGTATCTTGCTGTGGGGCAGAGTAGCGCACTTAGTCACCAGCAAGGTACGCTGTCGCACTACGACTTGTGGCAGAGATTTGGGAAAATCCATGAAAATCCATGAAACCTTTGGAACATGTCGATGTCAATCCAGTGAGAATCTGGTAGTGTTCTGCACACAGAAGTTCCTGACAACGATCATAGGATACTCAAACTACATCGGAAAAAAAAGGATCCACAAGGTCCTTTTGAAGCTTCAAGTCGCGCAGACTCTTGTAGGAGATGCAGTTTGATCTAGTTGGTTCATACCATTCGTGTAACTACTAGGGCACATTTTCTAAAATAGTTCCTTCGGATCATCCAAAGAATTCAGCCAGTTTTGTGGGCAAATCTACCAGCTCAATGGTTTGCAGTGAAAATCCCATTTTGGGTGGCAATCTTCGCATCAATATTGGGTTTGGAATGCGCTGAGGTACCAGCAATATTCGACCGTGAACAAGGACGACATAGAGATTCTCCCAGATTGAGCTCCCCTAGGCCTCCAACGGGGAACCAAGAGTTTGGGGGCATTGAACTTTGTGTTCTGGATGGGTAGATGGAAGTCTTTTATAGTAAACTCATCATCCATGAAGATTTTCCATTGCCAGAGGGTGAGTTGCTATGTGTTGATGCTGCCATACATCCTCCCAGTCATCCTCCCATATCCTCCCAGATTTGGGAGAAGTGGCTACCCGTGGCTTGTCCCTAGCCATACCAAACCACACACATGGATACGTTTTTTGTTATATCTAATGCCAACATTGGACCAGCAAACTTCAATAGGCCTTGATTTGGTTTACTTGGTGGGCCATCTACAGATATTATATATATATATATTTATACCACTAGATATTCTGTGGCACAATGGGCAATCCTGAATGTGTAAACAATGTAGTGAATGGACAGAGGGCATATAGCAATCAGAAAGTTTGATGAGTTCCACCAGGTGGTCACCTGCAACTTCCTCCTTCATGTTTGGCCTGTGTAGCCCCAAAAATGTATCTTCCAGGGCGGAAATCGAAACAAGGAAACAACATGTTCTTTTTTGACACCATAGGAAGTTGCTATCTTTGGTCTTTGGGTCCATAGCACAGGTTTGTATGGCGGATGCAGAATCGTCGGTGAGACAACTACAGCTGGGTGTCACTTGTGTGGCACATGCCGCGTTGTGACACCCGAACCATTGAGATGTGCTGCATATGTTCTCTGCGATTTTTGTTGTATATACCAGATGGGTTGAGATATCCAGACGAACAGGAACATCTGGGGAGTGGGGAGATTATTTCACACAGATTCGAAGCATGTGATGGAATATATATAGTTACCACAAGTGTTTTTGTTGGGGGAAACTCTGCAGAAAAACCATACATTGGGGTTTAAACGAGCCAACCATCCTGGAGATGTTCCCTAAAACCAATCCCTTGAAACGTTCACAGCAATAGGTTTGCCCTTTAAATCATCGCTTCAGTGGTGTTTTTTTGGCTCTTGGGTTGGAGCCGCAACAGGAGGTCTCAACCACAAGGGCAACAGCATCGGCACCTAAGTGCTGGCTAAGTCTATAGATTAGTTACAATTTGGTCATTAAACGTGGCTAGCGGCTAGCTGGGAAATCCCCTATAACTGTAGGTGGTTTATGGGATAATTCCCTATGAATGGAGGGTTTTATGGTATAAGTCACTGTACATGGAGGATGTTCCATTGCCAAGTTTGGTTACCGGAGGGTACTAGCTGACCAGCTGCGGTATAACTTTTTGCAGGGTATCAACGACAGGCGATGAGTGGAGGTTATGATTATCGCAAAGTCATTTTAACTTAATCATGTTCATTTTCCACCCGAGCATGATTGACAAGAAGATAATGTCCGCAGACATTAGCGGCACTTCTGGTTTTGTTTCCTGTCCGCTGGAACTGAAAAAACAGAACCAGCACGAGGAAAACGGGTGGTTTCAACTATGGGTGGATGTTCTCTCCTTCCCTGGGGATCCAAGTCCGATGGTCATCATGGTAGCCTTCACCATCCGAAACAGAGATTCGATTGGATCCTTGGGGAGTTGAAAGCACCGAAAAAAAACAACTCGCCTCTGCCACATGTGCAGAGCTCCCTCCGTAACACGGCATCAATAGATGCTGATCCATGGGTCGGCAGGTCGGGACATGTTGCCTTTTGTCGTGGTGTTTGACTAGTTGATATGTGTGTTCTAATGCACAAAAATATGAACATGGCAATACATGGCAATGATTATGTGAAAAATATGCAAACATGATGATAAACCATGAAAAACTAAGGTACCCATTTCAGGATGAATCCTGTGAGTGATGCCCCAAGGAAGCGCTTCCCCCCAGTACGAACGAAACCTCTAAGAACATTTTCGGGTTCAGTGTTTTTTTTTTTTTCGAGAGGACACCTCGAATTGATCCACAAAGATGAGATGCTTCATGAGGAGGTGTATCATCTCATATCCATTCATATCCCCTAAATACATCTAAATACCAAAGATATCCAATAATGATCTCCTCTACACATAATCCATATGCGGGTTGATGTCAAATTCTCCACCAAGCTATTTCGGGATTTTTCACACCGTCACCTGGCCCAACAAAAAAAAGCCACGGAAGTCTCCCAAAGCTTGGAGAAAAGTCAGTCACGGCGATCCGCAGTCGATTCGCCGACAAAAAATCCGCCTCGGCCTCAGTGGCGACCTGGCTCGGTGTCATGGGGAAAATCTCCGAAGTACATGGAGGTGTTGGTAAAAATTAGCTGGAGATCATCATGGCACGAAATGCTATAAGTGTTCCAGCTAATGATTGGAGCTGATGAAATACCGAAGGGTGGGAGGATGAAGCAAGGAAAAATGAGGACTTTTACATACTTTCACCATCTTTCACCAACGATTTACCATGATTTACCTTTTAAAAATCGTGATTTTCCAGTTCGCAAACTGTTCGTTTACTGGATCGGGTCCTCGCAGCACAGGACTTCTCTCTACGGCATAGCCCTTTGAATCGGGACGTGTATGATGAAACATGGGATTTGTTGAACATGTTCAAGAAACATCAAACACAAATTTTATTGTCACTTGAAAAATAGGCAATATATACTATAATTTAGTGGTGAGACATGGTTTATAAGTAATGAGTAGACTGCAACTTTTTTCAAATAGCAAATGGTTTAGAGTATATGGTGCATATAGGCAGCATGAAAGCGGGATGTGCCGTTGACAATCCCAATCTGCGTTCATGTTTTGCAGAGGGCGCTTACACCACCCAGATAGCCAATCAGATTGTGAGACAAGCGGGTTGAATCGCCATGGATCAAGCCATAGGCATGAGTCACAGGCTGATGATCGATGGTGACAACAACTTGGACACAGTTGGGTCAAATTTGGCTTTGTAGATGGCTTATCTGTCAGCTAGACATGACATGGAGCGTGTCAGATCCTGCGGAAACAACAACACAGATGCATGTGCAAGGGACAGAATATTGATATTGATTGTTTACATATAAATACACAAAAAAAAAGATAACATACTTGGATAACATACTTGGATAACATACTTGGATACGTATAACCCATTATAAAGTATAACATACTTGGATAGATAGAAAGAAAAATCGACGAGCCAGTCCCGAATCCAGCCAAGAAGCAGTCACCATACTGTCCAAGTTGCGCAGACTGCATACCGGTTTGCAACCAATCATGAACTCGAGGACATCACCAAGCACCACTGTCCCGTTCTTCAAATGATGAACCAGTAGGTCCCGTCAGTAAAATTGTGACCTCCATCGCAATGCCGTTGGGGCCGTTGCCGGATATCAGAGCCTCTTGGCGTGGTTTGGATGTGGCTGAAAAGATGGGGTTGCTCCAACTACCATCTTTGAAAACCACATAAATCCCCGCTAATGTGGAGGTTTTAATGGGAAACTCACCTATAAATGTGGGATGTTCCATCGCCATGTTTGATTACCAGAGGCTACTTCCTGGGGATTCAAGCAGATCCCAACAACATAAACCCCTGATTGAGGAGCCTCATACCTTTGGGGCTGGTTGACGTCGGTGGGGGGGGGGGTCATCCCAATGGATCAAAGTGGTCGATGTAGGCTATGAAACAATGAACTCACCCTCCAAACGCTTGCATGTTTGGTCGTGAAACACATCAAATCAGCATAAAGCATTATCAATCATCCCCGGAAGTCCTCAGTGCTGATTAGCCAACCCCTGCAGCTTTCTGTTTTTTGACCTTGTCCATGCTCCACATTTCCACAATGTTTCTACTTGGATCCATCACTCCTTCCTAGGAGACGTCTTTGCCAGCTGGCGTGACGCAAGAGGACGGATTTCCCAAGCAGCAGATCCTTCTACCACTACCACAGATGTCCCACTTTACTTGGTAAACCTTGGATAAGTTAATAGGGAACATGATGAACATGGTGATGAATCAATAAGATTTGAGGCACCCATTTTTCTGAGAAAATCAAATCTCTCTTCGTATCCACCAGACGGTTCGAGCTGGTTCGAGATGCTTCGAGTCTTGCGATCCAGGTTTGCAAGTACTATCAACCTAGGAGTAATAAAGTCCCAGTTCATGAATTTGGTGGTGCAATGTGGTAACACCCACAAAGAATATCATCACAAATTTTAAAAGAGAGAGGTGGTTAAGTAGCAACCCCTAAATAGTAGTTGTTCGTGGCATCATGCTTGCCACACCTAAAATGGTCCTCATTTAATAACCGCCAGGTTCTTTCATTCCAATCATTGGTTCAAGGGAAATATCTACAGGAACCCCCGATTTTTCATAAGAAAAAGCAAGATTTTTCTGCAGCCGAAACCAACCCAGAGATTTACCAAAGGACTGGGAGAAGTCCTTCAAAGGCGCTTTGAAAGGCCGCCTCCTCACGTATAACGGGATGGGCCGGGTCAAACCGTTCTGAAATACCATATGAAATATGCACCACATATCTCGGGGCTCACTTGCATTCATCGCATCCCAGTTGTTAACCAAGTTAAACAACTACAAGGGGAAGCATTTGGGATAAGCCTGAAGAACTATCGACTACCATGGGATTTTGCACACTCAGCAAGAAAGATATTGTTGTGTTTTTGGCTGCAGGTTTTTATTTTGGGCCCTCTATGCGGTGATGACCCGCTGCTGCAAACAGTGTTTTCCTTTTCACCTGCTGACTATTCACCAGCTACGATGATCCCATGGGACTCGGTTTTAGTCAGCTGTCTTCCTGGAAAAAAACTTATCCATGCTTATCCTCATATTAATCCACATCCATTCCCCGCTGTATTCAACTTTGATCTATTTGAATTTCAGAGGAGATGGATAAAACATCTTCCAAGCCTTTGTATACATTTACAATGTCCAATGTATTTCCTATGCACTGCCTATGTATGACTATGATATCTACATATATCTATATATATATATATAGATGTATGTATATGTCCTATATTCCTATGCTCGCAACCCATAAACCGTCAGGGGATCGCCCTGCCTTCCCGGATTGCAGTGCTGGGCCATCGCCAGGTGGGTCGGGGGAAACTGACAAGCTGTGTTTGGAGGATAATTAACAAGACATCTACCGCCATTTGTTTATGTCTTGCCTATTTAATATACAGTGTATATACACAATCTTATACATAGACTATCATAGACTATGTATTCTCTTATACAAACAATGTGAATTAAATCATATGTATATGTCTAAATATATATATATATATATAAATACACATATTATTGTGAATCCAATGCAGCTGACAACAATGTGTATGTACATATATTTAGATACGATATACTAGGTACCATGCTGAATTTATTGCAGGGTACTGCTTGTGTTGAAAGAGAAGAAGAGGCTGTATGTTGTTTTGATCTTGTGGTGGCACCCAAGTCTGACTTTCTGGTTGAGAACAGATGTGTGTTTTTGTTTAAGAAAACATGTTTGTGGCATGTATGTGGGTTTGGTGTTTTTTGAACTCAACACATGGGCAAAACAAAGGGCATAGGCCTGTCCCAAGCGAATCAGTTGCTTCCCCAAATGCGTGAGAAATCGCCAGATTCGATATTGAAATGATCCATAAGCAAAACAGACGACGCATGTTCATGATCATCAGACAAAGTACAGGTCGTAGTTGGTATGGGTCATGTACTCGAAGAACCCTTCGCCCTGTTGCTGGGGGATGAACCCCCATAACTGTTCACCAGTGATGGAGGCTGTTGACACATAACCACCGAACTATCAGCACATGGGTTTGTGTGACGTAGGCAGTGCCCAAAATCTACAGCGGGTTTGTCAGATCACTTTCCCATTAAACCCAATAGATCCAAACACTTCCGGATAGAAGGTACTTGAAGTCCTAAATTACATCCCAAACGCTTCCTAAGAAAGTGCTTGGATGCATTGGGATAGATTACCATTTTGCTGTTTGGGGATGTTTGGGGTATAATTTAAAACCCAGCCGTTGCTGATAGGCCTCGTCAAAGCTGCGCGGGAGAAGGTGCATGGCTAGCTGGGCCGTCCTCCATGGAGCTTTTTAGTTCGCGAAAATCACCGAACTACCCTCTGGTAAACTAACACAACTATGGACAATCACCGTTTTTCATGGGAAAATCCACGAACTAAATGGCAATTTTCAATAGCAAACTGTTAGTTTACCAGAGGGTAGATGGGAGTCTCTTTCCGTGGCCATGGGATGATTGAGGGTAGGATTGGGGGAACTGTTTCCCCATCCCTCAAAATGACCATATTTCAAGCTGGTGAGGCACGCATGGTTTTTTTTTCCAAACTGGGCCGTCACCTGGATGTTCTTTTGTTGGATCTGTGTGAAAATTCTCGACGCCTAAAATTGGGACCAGAAAGTATTTCAAACCATACCAAAGAAATAAAACTGTCAATCAGCCAATGTCACTGTTCCCAAAAAGTGGGTTTAATACAAAGAAGTACTTCTTTTTGAGGTCCCATTTTTTGCACCAGATTTGCCAGGTAGAAGCCCGAAAAAGCCAAGAAGTGAACGAAAGCTCTGAGAGGTCTGGTGAGTGACCCTATCAGATCCCTCGTTAGATTGGTGATCCAGAAACAAGAACAAACGTGATCCACTCAAATAGAGGATCCAAACAGATGATTCGATCATGATCCATATATATATCTATATATTTCAGAATGTTGGTTGTTCAATATATCCAGGTTGGTGGATTATTGTATACTTCTAGATGAATCCCACCTGTATGCAACAATCGAAACTCTATGCATTATGTTCAACCCACTTGAATCAGGAAATCCATCGCTTGAGGGTTTAGCAGTTCGACAGATCAAGTCAGCATTGGAGCAGCCAGACGTGCTGCCACCTTCGCACATTTAAAAACATGGTGCGAATGGAAGGTGGCAACCACCAACTGTTCGGTGGGGGGTTGGCAGCAACATGTTTGAAGAGCGGCACAGAGCACACATTTGCACATAGACGTTCCAAGCCCCGAGACAGTGAAATCTTGGAGGCCTGTTTGTGCATCTAAACTTGTCATTGTAAGCAATCCCTACTGAAATGAAATATTCCCAATACGGCACCCCAAAGTTGAACGGATCCAATTCTAATTTATTGTTTCTGGGGGGTGGTACAAGGTGAACCCCGCATGACAGAGTTGGTTTAGAAACCCCATCAACTATAGTTCTTCATAACTCCAGTTGTACCAATTAGTTATAAGCCCACTTGGCCAACTACGGGGCATCGCCTTGTTTTCTCATTAGGGCATCAGGGGGAGGGGATTGGGACATGTTGTGGACTTTGATTCTTTGGGTTTCACGAAGCACCGAGGGAGTTGTGCCATCATTCCTTCATCACTAGGAATCCAGGAATGCCAATGGGTGAATAAATAACGGATTGCGACTGGGTATGCCAGGCTTGGATTTCAGCCTTTTGGTGATTTGATGTTCTTAGATGGATGTACTCTCTTGTAATTCAACAGATTGCTATAGAAGCCATGGCCCATTTAGTTCCATGATTTACCTTCTAAACATGGTAAGTTTCCATAGCAAACTGTTAAATTACCAGAGGTTATGACGTGTCCCACTAAATGATAAACCTTGACCAGGAGACCAACAAATCACCAGGTAGATGTTCGACCATGGGAGATACGCCGCAGGACTTAGCTCATCTAGGCAGTATCAAAGTGCGAATGCAAAATACATAGAAATTTGACAAATTTTACGGGAGCCCAAAAACATCTAAGATGATGGGTGATTTAACCAACAAATCAAAAGAGGATTGACTCACTCAACTGGTGATGATCCAACTTGAAGTTCAAGTGATTCTTTGTGTGTATTGGATTCAGATTTTTTTTTGTACAAGTCAAGGATCAGTCAACACAGCGACTTCGGACCTTTGAAGTTGGCTTGCCTGGAGGTTTAGCTCCATGGCCCACCAGGTTGAAATGATCGGTCAGCTGATTCTCTTAACGATCAACATGTTGCCAACTACAATCACAACATGTTTTTGGGCTTTGCAAACCACCAACCAGATCATGCCTTTCCAAGTTGTGTCTTTGAAGAGTAGAATGTTCTAACAAAAAAAGGGACCGGTTCTGATCATTGATAGACTTTTTGATACACTCATCACATGGCAATGTCCGTTCAAATATAGATATAGTTTTTCCATACTTTTCCTAGAACCGCCGGAGCGACCGCCGTCGATCTTGGCCATGGAGGAATCCGGCTGGCAGCGGAGGCCATTCTGGGACCATGGGCCTGGACCATCATGCCATGGGGGCTTTCATGTACCTCTTGGTCCATGGAAAATCTTGGATTGTGACCAGCAAAAAATAGTGAAAAGGATGGTTAACTTTAGTGGTTCTAAGGGGTCCCACATTTTCAGACCAACGGAAATGGGAAATGCTGGCTCTAAATTGGGGAATAGGAAAATCATCTATGAACGGGGGCTTGAAGAAATGCAAACAGTTCATCAACAGATGGAAAAAGAGCTTACCAAAGCAAATATGAGGAAGGTTCCATAGCTGGGGGTCTGGAAAACCCTATGAAAATGGATGATGTGGGGGTACCCGCATTTCAGGAAACTACAATATGAGTATGCCAGTAGGGTTTCCACTTTTTTTCCTGGGATGCAATATAGAAATGACATATTATGTTTCTTCATCCGATGGCTCGAATGGATAAGATTGCCGACTTTGCTGCCAATGATGATGATGATGATGATGATGATGATGATGATGATGATGATGATGATGATGATGATGATGATCCATTGGTTGGGAAGGAGTGATGAGCTGAGCTACAGTTGTCTCCATATTCCCTTTAAGGGGAGCTAGTTGGAGCTACTAAGAATTTCCCAACCACATTGATGGCGAATTTGTTCGGCCATCATCGAGGGGTTGTTTTTGGTGAAGCTTGTGAAGGGGAAAGAGGGAAAAGGAATGGGTCCAAATGGGATGACGGGATGTCATGATGGGTCCAATCATCATCATCATCATCATTCATCATCACCATCACCACCCTCAATCACATCAGGATGAGGGAATTTAGGATGTTTCCAACCCATAGATGTCCTTTTCACACTGATTGGTTGATGAACCGAAGGTTCCCAAATGTTCCCAAGAAATGCAACAACCATTAGGTAAATTGTACAATATGTTAAATACTATTTACCAATCCGACCCCACAACATTTGTCCTAAAAGGACAAGGCCCCTAGTTTTCATTGTCAACACTTACTTTTCCTTGAAGAGTAAGCAGAGACTGGATTTTATCCCACAACCATATTGTTCCAACCTCTTTTTGCGATCCTCATACCCCAGTTATCCCCTCAGCTTTGGCTCCATTGCCTCCGTCCCCCGGCCCGGCCCGTGCGGCCCGCGCTGTGCTCTGCGGGGGAGCTCTACGGATTCCCATGGTGGGATGGATGTCCATAGCAAAGATACATCAAGATACCATCTTTTTGACCATGGCACCGTCACCTCCCACTAATTATATTCACATTGTTATCCCACAATATAGATGTCCATTCTAATCCACAGTCCCATTCATATTCCCACTATATTCCCATTCTATTCCCATACTGTCTGCAAAATGATCCCAGATGTTTTGCCCAGGGGATGATCTACCGAGGCCGGCCCTTTCTGATGGCCACTCGCCGGAAAGGTGCCCAACCCTCGCTGCAAACCCCACGTTTGCCCGCGACGGATCCTGCATATCCTTTGACATGCTCAAATCCCTGCGTAGTGCTAGATTTTTTTTTAAAATTGTCCAAAACACCAAACCCTAAAACCCTAAAACCCCCAGAAAAAAAAAAAAAACTAAAGACAAAATCGCTGTGTATAGCCAGTGTTTGCATTCATCCTCTGGTGACAAGTATATTGTTTGGGAATGTTTGGGAGTGCTATGTTATTTGGGGGTGGGCAAACGTGGGGTTTGGAGGGAACATGTGGAAACACCTGAATAATTATAAATGACCTTGTATGATATGTATAAAATATACATGCTTATGATATTATATGATACGATATTTTATGATAGCCATGTTCATTTGACGACATGTTGCCTCATACATACATAACCCCGTAACCTATACTTTTGGCTCAAGGGTTAAAACGCGTGCTGCCGCTGCTTTGGGTGTTGATACTTTTTGGGTCTTTGTGGGCTTCGATACGTTGTGGTGGCTGGTTGTCCCTCTAGCCATTTGGGCTGTGTCGACTGGTTCGGTCGGCCGGCTCAGGCAGAGGAGACAGAGGCTGGCTGCTGAGGACCGCTGGAGGAGGATCGTGAGAAAGCTGCGCCGTGTGAGACGGTTGCAGCGACTGTTCCATTGGTTGGCACAGCACCTGCAGCAGAACGTGAATAGGAATCTGCTGAGGAGCCTGAGTAAGAGGCATGGCGACTGATGGACAGCATCAGATGGCCGAGTTGATCCAAGCGGTGCAGCAGTTGAGGCAAGAGGTGACAGCAGGACAACAGAGAGAAAACCAGTTGAGAGCCCAGGTGGAGACTTTGACGAACCAACAGCAAACCCAAGCAGAGCACTTGGCAGCGCAACAACAACAAGCTCAGCAGGCGCAACCGTTGCCTGGTTTGCCTGCGGACGTTGGACTGGCGTTCACGGCACTGGCAACGAGTCAGAGAGAACTTGTGGAGAGTCTGAAGTCGAAAGACCGAAAGCTGTCGTTGGTGGACAATAAAGGGTTGGCCAAACCAGAGCGCTTCTCAGGAAAGGAGGAACAGTTCCTGTACTGGAGGACCCGTGTTGAGGCCTTCATCACTTCGGTGTTTCCGGAGCTCGAAGATGTGATGCTTTGGGCTGAAGAGTTTGACGGAGTGATCACTGGTGCTGATGTGAGAGCAGCCTGGGGAGCGGCGAATCCAACTCATGAGACAGTTGACGATGTGGAGTCGAAGAGCACTCAGGTGTATGCTGTGCTTCAGACCTTGTGTGAAGGTGAGGCTTTCACCATCGCGCGTTCAGCTGGCAAGCACAATGGCTTCGACGCGTGGCGTCGCCTGGTCCGGAGATACGATCCGACTACAGGTGGGAGACGCCGAACCATGTTGAGACACATCTTGAACCCCAACAAGGTGAACAAACTTGAGGAGTTGTCCAACGCGATAGAGCAATGGGAAGAGCAGCTGCGACTCTATGAAAACCGAAAGCGATCCGATGGCACTCGCCATCAACTGGATGAGGAGATACGCATCAGCGTATTGGAGCATCTCTGTCCGACTGAGTTGGAGCGGCATCTACAGCTGAATCGCTCCAGGTACAACACGTACCAGGACGTGCGAGAAGAGGTGTCCCTGTACTTGGAGACGCGACTTGGTGCAAGGCTCAAAATCGGCGATGCTTCACATCCAGGTGATGAGTCAGTGCCTATGGACATCGGAGCCTTTGGTAAGGGCAAGAAAGGTAAAGGAAAGAGTAAGAGTAAAGACTCCAAAGGCAAGGGAAAAGGAGGTAAAGGCAAAGGAAAGACTTCGGCGAGCTCAAGTGGCAAAGGCGGAAAGAAGGAAGACCGCAAGTGCCACAACTGTGGCAAGGTTGGCCATCTTGTCAAAGACTGTTGGGCAGCCGGAGGTGGACAAGCCAACACGCCCAAGGATGGCAAGGGCAAAGGTAAAGGTGGCAAGTCAAAAGGAGTTGGAAACTTGGAAGAAGGAGCAACTGAACCAGAAGCTGAGAAGGCAGCTGAGACCGGGTTTCTGAGCATTGCTGGCTTGGAAGAGGTCAAGACGGAGTGGATAGAAGAACCTGAGCTCATCACGGTCGATGCGGATGATGACTGTGTTCAGGTGAAGTGTGAAGATGCAGATCGATGTGTGGAATGTTGCAGTTTGCTGCCACTGTTTAAAGTGTGAGCGCGACGATCGCAACATCGACCATGAACATCTCTGCAACGTATGCGACATGGACTTGGAGAACTTGAGAAAGAAGAACACTCTTTCTGCGATCCGAGCTGAACTGCGACTCATGAAGCCTGAGGTCTTTGAGTCTGTCATGGACAAGACGATCTGCCTCACGAATGCCATTCGCAAGGAGAAGTTCGAAAGCATGGATGAGCGGTTGAAGAACAAGTTGAGGGACAGGTTCGATCCTGGAAGGAAGGTCCGGGACAACAATGATGAGATCTTAAAGGAGATCAGAGCTGAGAGAGAAAATCTGAGGATCCGATACCTCCAGAGGGCCACGGAGTTGATGCTTGGAGAGGCGAGTCGGACCTATGGTCACGGCCGACCTCCGGAGCAGTCAAGCGAGCCGAGTCAACCTTCTAGGTTGGCCGAGCTTCCATCAAGGCCTGCTGGATTGGCCGCTGGGCCGACCATGCATCGGACCATCGAAAGGATGGAGGTATCGAACTTAGACGCAGCAATCCGAGAGAAGAAACAGGAGATCGAACTTGCCGAAGATGAAGACGAGTTGAAGAGGATCCAAGATGAGGTCACGGAGTTGGAAGAGCAGAAAAAGAAGATGAAAGACAAGGTGAGTCAAAACGAAGCAGAGGCCAGAAAGATACAAGCAAGCTTCAGGTTGACGAAGGACAACATCCATGATCAGTCTTGGCATGACAGCCGATACCACAGCGCCATTGCCAAGGGCGTTTCACACTCGGCTGCATGGGTCCAAGAAAAGAAACGTAGAAAGGCTACACTCAAGCGCAAAGAAGGTGTGGCTGACCGTCGAAGAGAATTGAAAGCAGCTGACTTGGCTTGGCATGAGGCCTTTGACTCAAAGGCGGTGAAAGATGAGGAGTTCCATGATGAAGCCTTGGAAGGCATCGAGACGGAAGCTGTGGAAGAAGCCGACGATGGAACCGTGAGAGTCCTGAAGGGCAAGGCAAAGTTGGTGAAGAGAGGACAGTTGAAGAAAGGTCACGAGAAGGTCTTCTTCAAGTCTGCAAGGTCGTACCGTCGCTTGACACAAGATGAGGTGTCAAAGTTCAAGACTGAGACCAAGAGCGACGAGATGGATGTGATGAGACGCAAGCGCGTCAACATCTTCGCCAAGAGACATCGCGTGATGACTGAAGGCAAGAAACTCGAGAGGAGAAAGAGAGTCAAAGCAGCAAGGACGAAAAAGCGAAGAGAGGCCAGCCAGAGCTTCTACCTCAACCATCCGAGTGGTGACAGAAGATGTCAGTCTTTTGTCACGACCTTCTGTGCCAAAGGTGTCAATTGTCCTTTGGTCCACTCAGAGGTTGACCGAGAGAAGAAGCACATCAACATGAGACAAGACAAGGTGATGAAAGATTCTTCACGAATCAAGCTGGTGCCCAAGACGGAGGTGAAGGAGATCAACGCTTTCGTGCAGGACGATGGCAGTGTCGATGAATGGACGCATGTCGTGGCCAACTTTGACACTGGAGCGGCGATCACCGCCATCCCGAGCGTGCTGAAGAACAAGCTTGGCTTGAATGCAAAGGAGCCGAGTGCAAGGAGCTACAAGACCGCAAGTGGAGAACTACTTCCTGACGAAGGTGGTACGGTGATCAATGGCTATGACAATGATGGCCGCGGTAGATCAGTCAATGGACGTCTGGTCAATGTGCATCGGATGCTGGTGTCGGGTTCTGCAGTTGGTCGCAAGAACTGTGTGATGTTGGATGGAAGTGCTGGTACCATCGTGCCCAACGATGGTCCCATAGCCGAAGGCATGCGCAAGGCACTGAAAGACTTGATGAAGCAACATCCACAGGACGCAGCAAGGGTGACCAAGATGTATGAGCAGAACGGCATCTACTGCTTCGATCTTTGGCTTCGACATGGCGACAATGCAAGCAAAGGTGGTGAAGATCTAGGAGCTGTCGGTGATGACCAGGGTTTTCATCGGCAGGCGAACAAGCTGTAAGTCCGCAGCCTGAGGATGATGTCATCCTGGATGGCGAGGATGACACAGCAGAACAAAGAGCGCCAAAGGTCTTGAGGGGTCCAAAGAGCCCCACTGAGCAGGAGATCGAGGAGCATGAAGCTGCAGGACGTGTAACGTTCCGCAGTTGGTGTGGACATTGTGTTCGTGCCAAAGGGTTGCATGAGCGCCACTCGAGAGTCGACGCGGTTGAAAAAGCAGACCGCGCTTTTCCGGTGGTTGGAATTGACTACTTTTGGTATGGTCAAGATGACCAAGAGAGAGAGCATGAGTTGCCCAGTTTACAGGTCAAAGACGAGCACTCTGGAATGATGTGGTCGTCAGTGGTTCCCGCCAAAGGTGCTGACCAGTTCGCAGTGGACTTCCTTTTGGGAGTTCTGACAGAATGTGGATACAAGAGGATCATCCTGAAGTCAGACAATGAGCCGGCGATCAAAGCGCTGAAAAGCAAAGTGCAGCAAGCAGCCACATGTGAGGTGGTGTTGGAAGAAGGGAAAACAGGTGATAAGCCTTCTACGGGTTCCGTGGAAGTGTCAGTGCGAGAGACCAAGAGGCAGTGTCGCGCTATGAAAAGCGCACTCTTGGAGAAAATGGACATAGAGATCCCTGACCGACATCCCATATGGACATGGCTGTCGAGACACGCCAATTTCCTTATCTCACGGTATAGGGTTGGTGAAGACGGCAGAACGCCGGACGAACGGCTCAAAGGTAAGAAATGGCGAAGGCCGATGGTTGTGTTTGGGGAGCAGATTTGGTTCCGCCCCTTGAAGAGCTACACAGCTAAGAGAGGAGACTTGGATCCTAAGTTGGATTCAGGTGTGTACGTAGGAACCCATGGGCGTAACGGCGACATCCTAGTGATGACCGACAAGGGTGTCATCAAGGGAGGATCTGTGAAAAGGAAAGCGCTAGAACAGCGTTGGTCCAAGGAGGGGTTCGAGAAACTGAGAGGAACCCCATGGAAGATGAGACCACAAAGTGCGGAAGACTTGGACGCACCAGTGGCCATAGAACTCCCTGAAGCCAGAGGGCGACTGAGTCCGGAGCCTGCAGCAAGAGATGCAGCGCCGAGGAACTTGTATGTCACAAGAAAGGATGTCGAGGACAATCCCACTCCGGGCTGTCCGGGGTGTATAGCAATCGCCGTTGGGTTGCCAGCAAGGTCACACTCAAGTGAGTGTAGGACTTTGGTACAGCAGAGGCTGATGAGGACAGAAGAAGGAAAGCAGAGAGTGCTGAAGGCACAGAAAAGGAAGGGAGAAGTCCCTGAAGAAGCCAGTGAGCCACATGGCGCGGCTGAAGTTGAGGACATCCCAGATGTCGATGAGGAAATGCATGGTCCGGATGCCGTGGGTTATCCTCAGGATCGAGTCGACCCTGTGGGCCGGCCGAATCCGGACGAGGAACTCAGTGGACGAGTCGATCCAGTGGATCGGCCGATCCATGAGGCAGGACCAGAGAGCCCATCGAAGAGACAGAGAAGGCCGGAGCCTAAAGGTGAGAAGAGAGCAGGTGAATCCATCGAAGAGTTAGCATCAAGAGAACCAGCTAGACCTGGTGAAGTGTCACAAGAAGGGGCAAGCTCAAGCGCAGGTCCAGTTTCACGTGGAGGACAAGCAGCTGAAAGCAATCCGCCACAACCTCCGCCAGCCTGAAATTTTGGAGATTGCGCACCTGGTGGAGGCGCATGTTTGCAAAAGTGCAGATCAAGATGATTGCATGAAGATCGCATTGGAGCTTCACGCACTGGGAGCTTCAAAGAACGATGTTTCAGAGATCTTCAGTCCAGAAAGGTTCACAAGTAGAGCCAATGAGTTTGGACTGAGGGCAGGTTTTGCAGTGGACTTGTCAGTCCCAAGAGATGCGAGTGGAGAGCACTGGGATTTATCCAGAAAGAAAGACATCCAGGAGTTGTTTCGCAAGCTGAGAAAAGAGAGACCGCTGTTTTTGCTCGGTTCACCAATCTGCGGGCCTTTTTCGGTTTTGCAGAACTTGAACAAGGACAAGAAAGATCCAAAGGTCTTTGAGGAGAAACAGAAGGAAGGAAGAAAACATCTTCACACCTCGGTGGATGCGTATTGGACACAGCTCGAAGCTGGGAGATTCTTTCTACATGAACATCCCCGGTGGGCCACGAGTTGGTCTGATGACAAGGTGCTGGAGTTGCAAAACGATCCGAGAGTGTACACCGTCTGTGGACCAATGTGCAGATGGGAGATGATCGGAGAGGATGCAAAAGGCATTGGGTACGTGCGAAAAGAGACGCAATTTCTGACAAATTCGAAGGAACTAGCGGAGGTACTTCAAGGAGTATGCCCTGGTGGACACAGGCATGTTCAGCTGATAAACGGACGTGCGAAGTTCGCGCAGGTGTATCCACCGCTGATGGTGGAGGCAGTGCTTCGTGCGATCAGAAAAGAGCTCACCAACTTTGGTGAGTTGGGTAGTTGGACTGCTGATGGAATAGGGCCAGCTCCTGAAGGTGAAAGCAACAACCCCACAGAATCGTTGGGACCACCAAAAGGTCTCGAGGAAGATGCGGAGGTCATCTTCGACAGTGTGACAGGAGTCGCATTGCCCAGAGAGCAAGTGCTGGAAGCGAGAGAGGAAGAGTTGAAATGGGTAGAGAAACAGGAAATCTACACTACGGTAGATCTGGAAGAAGCATGGGAAGTCACTGGTCGTGCCCCCATTTCGTTGAAGTGGGTTGACCGCAACAAAGGCGACTGGGACCGGCCGAACTTTCGGTCCCGCCTTGTTGTTCGGGAAGTGAAGAAACAAGGACAATCGCTGGAAGACCACGAGTTGTTTAGTGCTATGCCGCCGTTAGAAGCATTGAAGGTGCTGTGCAGCTTGATGACTTCGAAGAAGGTCAGCAAGCATGGCAGGAGACTCAAGATGAAAATTCTCGACATAAGTCGTGCTCACTTCTACGGACTGAGCAAGAGAGCTGTTTATACGAACCTACCCCCTGGTCGAGAACAGCCGGGAAAATGCGCAAAACTGCTCAAAACGATGTACGGCACTCAAGATGCCAGTTCGGTGTGGCAGGAAACATATACCACTCTGATGAGAGAGCATGGAGTGGTCAACGGAACAGCATGGCCTTCGATATTCTACCATCCTGATACAGACTCGCGGTTTCTATGCCACGGAGATGATTTTGTGATTCTCGCAGACAATGAAGGACAGAAGTACATCGAAGGTGTACTGGCAAAGAAGTTCGAGTACCGTGTGGATGGATGCATCGGTCCAGATGCAGAAGATGGAAGTGCAATGACAGTGCTCAATAGGATACTGGAGTTTGACAAGGCTACAGGTGTCTTGCAGTACGAGGCAGACCCTCGACACGCTGAGACGGTCATCAACCAGTTGAATCTTCAAGGTTCAAAGTCGGTGGTGACACCATCTGAGAAGATGAGTGCCCAGGAAGCTATCGCTGCAAGTGGTATGCCAAAGCTACCTCCAGATCGTGCCAGTCTCTACAGATCAATAGTCATGAGGTGTGCCTATCTGTCGCAGGACAGAGTTGATCTGTGTGAATCCGTGAAAACGTTGGCACGATTTATGTCCGCCCCTACAGAACACTCTTGGGGAAAGCTCAAACGGTTAGGAAGATATCTCGTGGGCAGGCCACGGGTAGTGCAAAGGTTTAAACCGCAGCCTATGTACTATGAGATCATGTGTCTGACAGACTCTGATCACGCAGGGTGTCTTTTTACAAGGAAAAGTACATCAGGACTTGTCGTGATGGGAGGTGCCCATTGCCTCAAGGGGTCATCAACCATACAGACCACCATAGCCTTGAGTAGTGGAGAGAGCGAATACTATTCGGTGGTAAAGGCTACAGCAGCTGGTCTTGGTTTGAAGGCTCTGTATTCCGAATGGAATGTACCTGTGGACGTGGTCGTGAAGAGTGACTCGAGTGCGGCTCGTGGAATGTGCAACAGACGTGGACTTGGTCGTACACGTCATGTACAGACCAGGTACCTATGGGTTCAGCAACGAATCCATGAGAAGGAGCTCTACCTGCAGCCGGTGTCAACAAAGGAGAACCTCAGTGATATCTGTACAAAACCAGTCAGCCAAGAACTCTGCGTAAAGCACATGACTTCGATTGGACAATACGTTCGATCCGGGAAGTCGGTTGCTGCGAAGTCGGCAACGTGAGAGGAAGCTGCAATGGCAAAGCCATTTAGCTTAGGAGGGGTGACGACATGTTGCCTCATACATACATAACCCCGTAACCTATACTTTTGGCTCAAGGGTTAAAACGCGTGCTGCCGCTGCTTTGGGTGTTGATACTTTTAGAAGCTAGCATTAGGGAGGAGGAGCTCTTTATCACAGGAATACCTTCGCATCGAGATGAGCGCTGAGCTGACTACCCTACATGCTCCCATCGGACAAGATATAATCTATAGAGCCGATCATGTATCCTGAATGTATATCTTTGTGAATATGGATTCAAAGATATTCTAATAATGGTGAGGTTTGATTGAAATGTTCATATTCCACCTACTCCAGGATGAGTGCAATAGCAAAATCCCATGATATCTGATGTCCATGATCTTAAAATATGTTGAAGGTAAAACTCTTATGAGTTTGTTGGTCAAATCTGCCAAAGAAACGGATCCCAGTCACATATAGTCACAAGCTATTGTCCCGTTTAAACATGGTGAGTTAAGACATGTTTTTTGGCGAAGTTCCCGTTGAAGTTGCTATGTCCGAGGGTTTCATCCCTGAGAAATCACTCGGTTCCCACGTTTTCCCTTTGGGGGATATGCATGGCCAAAGGAAAACAAGACTGGGTCTTGGTATAAGCCAATTCACCTTTTGTTTGCAGACATGATTAATGACTGGCACTTTTTTTTGGCCATGACTCTCGGGGTAGATGATTCAGTCCAACAAAAAGCGGACACAGAGGCAAGAGACAACGCCTCTCCAATGCTTTGGCAAACGCACCTCTATGTGTTTTGGTGTGCCACCTTGAAAGTCGCAGGATGGATTGATCTAAGTGAGACCTGTTGGAAAATCCCTTTAATACAATCAAAGGTCAACACGGGTCCCCACAATGGTTAACAACCACATGCAAAATAGCCATCAATCATCATTGCTCAATTATCCCCAAGTGTTTTTGGAGTTTTAAACCTCTATAAAACCCCTCATGAATTGACGTCTGGAAACCCATGGTTTCCTACCAACGTGGCCAGGCCCTCCCACGAAGCTCAGCGGCGACGCCAAGAAGGAACTCTCCGTGGTGGTCCCTTGGTTTGATGTCCAGCTGGTGCACCATAGATTTAACCGAAAAAACCAGATGTTGAACCACCAATTTCATGTGGGTTATATAGAATGCCGTAAACCACAAAAAAATTTGGGAATGGTTGGAATCCCAGCTATAAAAATGGTGAGTCATTGGGGATTGACGTCAGGCAACAACTCGCTTGGTTTCATGTTGGAATTCTCAAGGGGGTTGGGTTCCATGTGGCTCTGGGGTGTCAGGGGTCTACAAAGTGCCCCCCCTCCAGTTATGAGTTGGTGTAAAACCTCATCAAACTACAGATGTATCTTCATCAACCTTAGTTCAGGTATTTTGGTTGTAAACCAACCAACTTTCAGTTGTTGTAGCGCTTCCAGTGTTTTTCATTTTTGACAAATCCCTCATAATCTCTAGCTACTGTGGTCATACATACCTTCTCCGAAAAGATACTGGTTTTGCCATGGTTTCTGCAGGCAGATCTCACACAGTGCTGCTCCAAAGTGATGGCTCTGCTGTCGTTTGTGGAAAGAGTGATCACGGACACCGCAGCATTCCACTTTTGGATGAGGGAACGTCATACGTTCAAGTTTCTGCGGGCGGATTTCACACAGTGCTGCTTCGAAGTGATGGCAAAGCTGTTGCTTGTGGTGAGAACACGTTTGGACAATGCAACATTCCACTTTGGGATGAGAGAATTTCCTACACCCAAGTTTCTGCAGGTTTGTTTCATACCGTGCTTCTCCAGCGGGATGGTTGTGCCGTGGCTTGTGGAAAGAATGATGATGGACGATGCACCATTCCACCTTTAGCGAAAGGAATCTCATACATCGAGGTTTCTGCCGGTGAGCATCATACAGTGCTTCTCCAAAGTGATGGCTCCGCTGTGGCCTGCGGAGAAAATCGTCATGGGCAATGCGACATTCCACCTCTGGAAGAAGGGGTGTCATACACCCAGGTTTCCGCGGGTCGTGAACATACAGTGCTTCTCCGAAGTGACGGCAAGGTAGTTGCCTGCGGAATCAATACTCGTGGACGACGGTGCAAGACTATAGGTCCCCTTTTGGACGAAAGGACGTCGTACATTCAGGCCTCTGCAGGAAGTGGTTTCACAGTGCTTCTCCGAAGTGATGGTCATGCTGTTGCTTGTGGAATCAATGAAGATGGACAATGCAACATTCCACATCTGCAGGAGGGAATGTCATACACCCAGGTTTCTGCAGGTCATGAACATACAGTGCTGCTCCGAAGTGACGGGCATGTGATCGCGAGTGGTCAGAATTTCTTTGGACAATGCAACATTCCTTCTCCGGATTCTGGCATTAAGTATGACGCTGGGTGTACTCCCTTCAGTCAAGACGTTGTCTTGCAGCTAGATGTCGTTCAAGATGATGCCGATGCTTTTACGTTACTGTGCCTGAACTTGGTTGGTGAAGAAAAGTGGCACTTGAGTGCTGGGGGACTGGACCTGGCTTTGCATGCTCACCGGCGCATTGCCTATGCATTGAGGGTGAAACTTGAGAATCTTCGAGTAGTCTTGCCTGACGGACAGTTGTTGGCATCTATCCACCATGCCAATCCATTCGCAACGATTGTGGATGTCAGTGAACATTGCGGGTCACGTCTCACAAGCGACATTTCGAAACAGCGAAATGACGGATTCTTCCAGGTGGTGATATCGGTAAGTGGGCACGCTGAAAAAGTATGATTGAAAATACTTTATTATATTTACATTAAATTACTCTGCATTATTATATTTACTGTTCTAATTTCCATCACATTCTCTGCAGTCTTAATAGTATCATATCCTCACTATTTGTACTCGATCCAGATGCCTGGGTGTTGTCGCCAAATGTGCTACCTTGAACTCAACCAAATCAATTGTTTGATGTTGATGCTCTTTACATCTCTTTACCTTTGCTTAGAAGATTGCATCCCCGTTCGTGCCAAACCAATTTCCATTTCCCGTTTCTTGGGTTCTGACTGTGGCTCCTCAAATTATCTTTGAATCATGATTTTGCTGGCTGCATTCGCAAGTCTGTTGCTTACATCCACATGCTTGTTGGGTGAAATCAATCTTGCACAGACTGCATAGATAATCCAAGTTCTGGTTGGTGAAACTATTTTCCTGATACTATCCAAAAAAATGGTGCAAGTTTGCAGCTTTCACCATTAGACCTTTGAGGCAACATTTTTTCATGGTCACATTTTTTTGTTTATATACTGGCGGCGGACTAGTCGTTTAGACCTCAACACCGAACACCTCTGACTTACAGCTGGGAATACATGGGAATACTTAAAATGAAAAGGACATCCTAGGATCTAAATCCAAACGGTTTGGGGTAGTTCACATGGACCATGTCATGCATCCCAACTGTCATATCCAACTAATGTATATCCAACTAACGTATATATTCACACAAGTTCCCCCTTCAATCCCCATCGAATAGTTGAATAGTTGGTTGAATCCCCCATATCCCACTATAATCCACTATATATATAATCCATTTACATCCCTACTCGTATTGGTTTGTTTGAGAATAGATGAACATAGGGTACCTCTAAATCCATTGGTTAATCCTCGTACCGTATAGCCTATTTTCAGGCAACCCCCTATTGCATCCCCATTCTACCACGTTTTTGCTGGTAACAAGCCTGTGTCCAACAATCCCAGATAGTTGGTTCATCCCTTGTAAAGTTGGAACCAACCTTTATCTCATGTCAACCATATCATATTCCCTGTAATGTCCAGCAATCACAATGGTGGATTCCCATTAATCCCCAATAAATATGGTTGGTTGAAGTTCTCATATAAGGTGGTGTCTCCAGTTCATTTGTTATGTTTGTTTGGTTTTGAAAGCGGATTGACTCAGCCCTGCCCAGGTGCCCACCTACAACGAGACAGAGAACCTGCGTCCACTTTGCGAGCGGCTCTTTGCAGCCTGCAAGGTGGAGCTGATTTCGGTGAGGATATGACCGATTTCAATACGGGCATCATATGGTAATATCTGATAGGAATATCATATGACTATCATGATGGTGAATACTGATAAGATGGACATTTGTTGGACAATTGATGGCATTAACATGGACATGATGCGAATATACTGTAAATATACATAAATATACTATGAATATAACACTGGATGTAATGGATGTAAGATCAACCGACGTTCGGTCATATGAACGATTTGATGTTCATATATCATTGTATAGATAAAGAGACTTCATGCCATGCGAGATTCAAAAAAGAACTTATTTATTCATGAGTGATACCCTCTGGTTATTTAACATAGCCATGGAAAATCCCCAATTAATGGAGGTTTCTAGCCGGGAAAATCATCTATAAAGGAGCCAGCTATTCCATGGCTATGTTAAATAACCAGAGTGATAGTATTTGCACTTGCGAATTATGGATCTGGGTATAACATCAACCATCCAGTGGGATTCAATTGACCATCAAGCCACTGGCTCGAAACCGCTGACATTTTCCAACAACTCATGGCAGGGTCAATGGTTAGTTGGAGTGATGGCAATATGTGGCTTTCATGGTTATCTTATTGGATCAAAAAATGAGAAACCATTGGATGTTGGGGTATCAACATATGTTACATATTAGGTTGTTGAATTTAAGGCTCTAAAAAGGATATGGTTGTATGATAGTGTTACTGGATTTTGGTGAGATTATATTAGACTGGTTGTTTGCCAAGAATAAATATTGAAACAATGTGTCTAGGTTCCTTCGAAAAGGTTGCGAGAACCCATATTGGTATCATTACTACTATGTTCTCACAACAGATTGTAATTGTGCTGCACAACTGTCGGAACATTGTGAGATCTCAACACACAGCTTGTGGTGAAGGTTGCATGATCTGTAGCTGTGAAAATGGGCACTCAATCATTTCCAATATGATTGCTAGCTAAATCAGCAGAAAATAATGATGGAATCATATGCAATCCATATTTTCCGCCAGTTCTAGTGCTAAAAATCATGGAATCCGATGATGGGAAAACTTACAGGAAACCCCTTGTATTGAGGGATGAGAAACTTGCCCTCCTCTAGATTTTCCCTTAAATCAATCCATTGAAAACTCATGAAAACTACATGTGTTGCTATTGTGCTGCTATTGTGTTGCTATTGTGCTGCTTAAATCCCCAAATTTGATGGTTCAATCACTTCAATCCTTTTGTCAAATCACAGAAAAATCCACAGGACTGGCAACCCGCAATCCGCAGGCCGCCGGTCTCACCATCGAGTGTCTCGGTCCAGGGATATGAACATTTTGCCCAGGAAGGCGGTGACATACAAGCGCCAGGTGCCATCCAAAACAGCATGTCGTTGGATTCTGATGCCCTGCTTGATAGCCAAGATAGATTGTGGTGAGCGTTCTACCTTTTCAATCTGCCAAACATATTCTATCGTAAATCTCAAAAAAGGATGGACAAGCAATTTACTCGTACCACATTGTTGCTGTCCTATCGGTTGCCACCATTGAAGTTTGTGTGCAGTATCCAGTTGTTGCTCGACGTTTCACATGGTGGTCATGGGCAGTTGTCATCAAAAAGAGGCACAGTAGTTGAGTGCTGGCTCTATAGATTAAGATCATTTTTTGTTTTTGATACCAGGTGTATTGACCATCACGGTTGTTTTTGTATATCCACAGTTTTATCCAAAGGTCATAGTGATTCACTGCCCATAGCCACTTACATGTCCATTGTTTAATATGTTTTAATGTTGGGTGTATTCATCTCACCCTTTTATTGGAGTATCTGAGTATATGTAAGAAAACCAAATATGTGACACTTGAAGATCTCAGGCTGCAAGTGGTAGCATCATGGTTGCCCTGGCTTGTGTAACGACCATGCCTGACCACACTGAGCCTGCGTCGAAGTCTAGGTTAGTGGTGGTGGACGATGAAAGTGAAGGTAGTGAGGACTGCGATTTTGCTTGGGGATGATATGGTGCGCATGAGGTCCTTGAGAGTATTCACTAGAACTTGTCAGAGTCACAGGGATGATACTGCGAGATAGGTAGATAGCTAGGTAGGCACAGGTGACAGATAGAAAAACACGTTGATGTGCACAGGCCGTATATGGAACGTATGAGTTATTGGGTCACTTTGGAATGGGAAAACCGACGGTTTAGATTGCGAGGAAACTGAAAAGATCGCCAAGGCAAACGCTGGAAATGGGGTGTTGAGTCAGGGGTCAATCAATGCAGCATATCCCAAATTATATTCATGGAATCCAACGGGTGAGATGTGATGAAATAAGATCTGTGGGGTATATTTGGCCACTGTTTAAGCGTCCTGCTATAATGTGGGAAACCAAATCATTAAGAAACCATCTCCAGATTTGCCATAGATGGGTTCTGGAAAACATCCCCCACCATTCCCGAACTGGAGATTAAGAATCCTGGGTTCACCATATTTGCTGGTTTTGAAAGGTGAATTAGGCCCCCTCCCAAATCTCACCAGGTGTAGGGCAGAATGGATCGCAAACAATGCTATGCTGAGTTTGATGGTGCCCCAGCAGTTGACAAATCATGTGGGTAAAACAATGCCATAAACCACCCGTTTGGGAATGGTTGGACCCCACCTATAAACATGGTGAGTCATTGGGGATGGTTTATTGTTGCTTTACCAACATTTGTGGATGAAGTTATAAAAAACCAACTTATAACAGGGGCCTACCTTGTACCACTGGTTACCAGGCCTTCTGTTTGACCAAACTACCTAATACTATTCTTGTAGCTAGTTGGATTTATCCGTGCCATTGAAATCTTATCATGGAAATCTAAGGGTCCCACCCAGGGGGATGATTTTTGCCCCATTCAAAGGGTTTGATGATGGTATCCGCATGAAACCCCTCAAAGAACGCCTTATTGTTCTACATTCTACACTGAGAAAATGCTAGAGAGATACACCAATCCGGTACAACGATCTCTCCAGACTTGACAGCAAGAAAGTGAAAAGGGCAAATCATGCAAAGCGCCTGAAGACTTGTTTTTGTTGCCCAAGCGGAAGGCAGAAACGTTGCTGTTTGCAGGGATAGCGTTCAAACTCTGCACACGCACAGAGACTCATTCGACGCATTGACTATGTTGCCCCTCCGGAACACCACCATCATCACCCCAGAAAATCTGCTGATTGTAAGATGTTCTACGTCGTGCTATTGTAAGGATATGAGTCATCCAAGTCGTAGGTGCACATGACAAAACATTCCAAGCAACGCAACAGAGGTGAAGTTTCACTTCCTCCTAAGCCATGAGGATCACGTGATCTGCAGCTTTCCCCTGCTAAGTATGGAGGACTTACGCTGCACAGGAGAGCATTTTGCACGCCGACATGGGGGACGGCAACAGCTTCCTGGACCGGGAATGGTAGATTCACTTTCTGCCGATTATTGGTGGCAGAGAGCAGGAAGCAGGAGGTGCTTCCGGCGCCGTGCTCCCTGCTCTCTGCCACCAATAATCTGCTGAAGCACGTGCCCTGCTGCAGGGCCAACAGGCCCAGATTTGTGTGAAGCAGTTCTTAGATGTCCTTTTGGGTCAAAAGATGCCACGGTGCTGACAGCAAAGAATAGTGACAACACCACAAGGACCAACGACTTGCGGGAGTATTTCGAGAAGCACTACCGCCAATGCTCTTCATTCTTACGACTGGTGATGATGTTGCAGATTGATGCAGATTGGAAATGGAGACTCCAACTGGGATCCAGGTGTGGCAGGATTACACCAGCGAAGTTGCATTCCGAAACATCACCGATCCCCAAAAGGAGGCAGCCGAGATTTGGGCATCGAGAACTGAACACCCCAACGCCAACGCCTGGTGGGGAAAGGGGATCTTACTGTCCCCTTTCCTCCTGACCAGTGGCAAAGTCGTGAGCAGCTGCTTGACAACAATTTCCGCAACATGATGCAGAGAGACCGAGAGAGTGAAGATCCACAGAAAGGTCCAGCATATGTAGATTGCGAGTATCCGAAGAGGGCAGCCTTTTGTGTCCCGGTCCTCATCGATCCGGTCAATGCCTTTGACGTGTCAATTAGAGCCACTCCAGAAATGGAGGCGGCAGGCAAGGAACCTGGCAGGAATCTTGGGAACAAGCTCTTGAACGAGCCGGGCAAGCCTTGTCGCTGTTGCGTGGTGCTCAGAGTGTCTGGTGAAGATGGTGTCCAACATGCGCGTGGACAATTGCTGGATACCCTCCAGGGAGATGATGGCACTCAGCTTGCGAAGCTCCAAGGCGAGCTTCGGGCTGTGCCACCTTGAAGCTCTGTAGATGGGGCTTGAGACTTCCCTGTTGCTTTGCTGGCAGTAGCCCCTAGAGAATTGGAAAGCTTTTACCTATGAAACTAGCCCCAACTGCACCCACAGTTTGTACAACCCCATCTAATTCTAGATATATATATATATATAATTATATATATCATATTGTATCCGTGTTTGTATCCATCATACACCAATCTTTAGCCTATTTTCGTTTAAGCCAACTATGGAAGATTATATCCCAACTTATCAAGGTGATGCTCCCACAGGTCTTATGAAAGATTTACCGCCGCACTGACTCCGGCGTCTCCTGTCGAGGCCCTGGCCTCCGAAGGCTATGCGGTGCGCATCCATTGCCGAAAGAAGGCGGAGGCAACGATGGAAAGCACCGGTGTTTGTGGAGTAGATTTTGTATTGATCTTACATATTTTATTTATGTGGAAGTATATATGTTTGTTTTTGTGCTTTAGTGATGTGTTTAAGTAGATATGAATATTGAGATAGTGGCAGTGGGGTACTGTAGATCTTGTTTATATGAATGATTACATATATTGATGCAGGCGTGGCTGGAATGTATTGACCACTTGTAACGCTTGTTATCAAAAGGAAATACATGGTAGTCTGTGGTAGCCGAACTTGGCTTGCTGCAGAATTCCAGATCAAAATATCCAGATGATATACGCAAGGATATGAACTGAGGACGCAGAACTATGTAACTATATTGTAGACAGACAGGCAGGCACCATAGACTTAGATGAGATGAGATGAGATCATATGAGATCAGATGAGATCAGAAGCAACAGACAGACAGAAATACATGTAATATCATGTGTATTTATATATATATATACACGGTTCTACGAACACATCGAGATTTCCTGCCATCCAGGTTCGACAACCACCATGGTCTCAGAGTTTTTTTGTCCAGGTGTCTGGGTGAATATATATATATATTATATATATATCATATAATTTACCTAAATATTCATATATATATATATATATGTGTATTGCTTCAACATGTAACAACCGCAATTTGGAACAATGATCCAATTTTGCACATGACCTTTTTTCAGGTTGAAACCACCAACCAGCGGTTTGATGAACATTATTTGGAGGTGTGTTTGTTGTATTTGTATTTGTTTCTCTACAGCTTGATAAGACATATATTATACAAATTATTGTATTTTTTTGTATCAGCATTAGATCACAAATCCATAAACCCTGTTGGTTGATTATTATATGGGGTTGTACTATCCAATATATAGGGATTGTCACAATCCATTGGGGGAAATCCTATTGAGCTTCCAGTATGGTTTTGAACAGTGCTCACATGTTTTTTTTTTGTGAGCGTGTGATCTTGCAATTGTTGTGGTGATAAGTTGCACCACGACTTCAACATGGTCCGCTAACAATTGGAACTGAGGTAAGAAAAAACTCTAATTATTTTGCCAAGAAAAACAAATCGAAACGACAAGGCAAGTCGACGTCCTCAACAAGATGTGGATTTAAACCCATCAGTTTGATACTGTCATCCATGGTTTTTCCCGGATATTTTCAGGGTCTAGTTCTAGGTATAGAAAATATTTGAACCTAAGCACACAAGTTCCAAAGTTTTCGCCTGATTTCAGGGTCGCGGCCTGAGTAGCGCTGTTCTGTTTGGAGCCCAAGGAGGGGTGCAGAGAAGGATTGTTTAGGGCAAAGATCAAATGGCTTGTGTGTGTAAGAGATGACGGGAAAAAAAAACAAATCCTGTGGTTTCAATCTTACCATGTGGTTATGACTAACATAGCCATGGAAAATGGCCAATTTTATATTATTTTCCCATTAAAACCTCCATTTATAAGGGATTTTCCATGGCTATGTCTATGTTAAATAACCAGAGGGTAATTATTTGCTTTCTTGATCTTCTGACTGTCTTCATGGCTGAACTCTTCACATCTTGGCTCTTCTCACCTCTGTTATTTGGCATTGCCTATTTTAGCATGTCAATATATGTCAACATTGGCCGGAGAATTCCCCTTTTTTGGACCTGATCAAACCTGTATATATACCCCCCTTTGAACAGGGAGACTGTGTATTGAAGTGGAATATATAGTGTAATATAGTTGAGAATTTACGAGCCCCTGCACCCCCACTATGTAGAGGTATATGTATATAGATCTAGTGTAGTGGTAGGGTAGCTATGAGTACCAACAATGTNCCCCTGCACCCCCACTATGTAGAGGTATATGTATATAGATCTAGTGTAGTGGTAGGGTAGCTATGAGTACCAACAATGTACAGTAAGGCCCCATATCTACAACCTGTAGATCTGGTGTAGGTAATATAGGGTAGGTCTTCCCCTCCATCCAATCCGGGTCGGGGTCAAACCTTTTCACCCTGTAACTACCTTGGCTCAAGTGCCTAACAGCAAAAAGGCGCTTGTATGCATGAGGCAGGGCGGAATAGGAACCCTAAGGGCCCCTTGGTTTTTCGTCCTGTTTGTCTNCCTTGGCTCAAGTGCCTAACAGCAAAAAGGCGCTTGTATGCATGAGGCAGGGCGGAATAGGAACCCTAAGGGCCCCTTGGTTTTTCGTCCTGTTTGTCTAATATACCCCTTCCTCCTTTAATTTAGATGAAATTATGATCATCCGAAGTTTGCACGTAACAAGCTGGAAACCAACTTAGAACCTGCAACACTCGGATTGGACATTTTATTTCTATTGGAGATGGTCTATGGATGCGGCAAATGGTGAATGAACTTTTGGCAGTTGCTCCTTAAAAAGGCACGGGACTCCACCTCATAAAATTGGAAGTAGGTGCTCAAGTTTGTTTGCTAAGTTGGTTTGGACTGGTTTTGTTGGTAGATTGACTGTTGGAATTTGTTGAATTTATCGGGTTACTATGTGATAATAAATAACACTAGCTAAGCAGCAGGTTCCACCTTGTGCTTGTGGTGGAGTATCAAGCATCGTAAGGCATTCCGCACGATTTTTTGGGTGAGAAGCAGGGACCATTGATTGTTTCCAGAGTCTCAGAACCATGCTATGTTGGCCTAATCTTTACCACTGAGCTGCGTCGTACGAATGACATATGTTTGTTGGGTGGGTCCGTGGATGAATGAAGCTCAGAAGCTGTTACTTCTTACCTACTTTTCACTCCTTTTCAATGAACAGAAACCAAGATAGGCCACGGAAGAGACACATATTTGAGGACCCACTTCACTAAAAACATCAGCCTTTGTTGAGAGCAGGGCCACCAGGGCCAACCGGTTGGATGATGCCAAGGCTAGGTTTCGGAATGGCAAAATATGCTACCCTGCTGTGTCCGGACCTAAGTTCCACTGACCTCTTCAACACCTTCTCATGTCCACCCTTATGACTGCGAAAACAGCGAACAGATATTTGTTCGGTTTGACAAATGAGTTGAACTACGGAGTTCTGACATTTAATGACTCTATCACCTGTCTCACTGGCAGTTGTAGCCAGGTATACTTTTTTATATAATATGTATGTATATATATATATACTATATATATATATATTAATAAGTTGAGCTACTACTTTCCAGATATTATTCCAGGTATGATATGTTCTTATAGATTATACGTAGAGGACAATCAGGGTTATAAAATGTTATAAATATACATTTTTAAGTTTTAAGTCAACTTTCCTGCTATAAATTAAGTTGATTGTATTGTTTGCACTTGCATGTGTATATATATATATATATACACACATAAAACTTATATAAAACTGGCAATGGACCACAGTCGTTCGTTTTCCACCCAGAGCCTTGCGTTCTTTCTTGAAAAGATGTGGTTTGCTAAAACAATGTCGGGGAAATGGTACTCTTTTTTAGACATACCATGACATACCCGTATTGCAGCTTGGAGATTTCTTGTGTGCGAACAAGTACCTAGATGTGCATTAGATGGGCCATGAAGTTAACTGATCAGTAGCCGGGAATATCCCCCTCACAACTGGATATAGAATCGGTCAAAGTCCACTTATTCAAATGTTAAGAAACTTCCGCTGCCCATCTAAATACCCAACTTTGGATCTTCATGCGCCACATGTGTTTGTTTGAGACGCGGGTATCCTTCACTCTGAATCCGTGACTGCCCTGATATCGTTAGGCATGGATGCGGATTTGCAGCATGAACCCGAGAGTGTCCCAGATGTGGCCAAACCGGTCCTTGAAGGCGGTCAGCCACTGTGACCTGTGTTTTTTTCATTGGTTTAAGGGAAAATCTACAGGAAACCCATGGGATTTTCCCATGACATATAGGGGTTTCCTGTAAATTTTCCCATTAAAATCCAATGATTTTACCATGGCGGTGTCTGGATTTTAAGGCCTGATGATGAGAGGCTGCTGTAGAAATCCTGACTTTATATTGATATATTGGATCTTTCCATTTTGTTTGGTGGTCCATTTTGTTGGGGTGGCATTCAGTAGTATGTCGGTGATATATCCCCATGTCAGAATGACTTATGACCATGTGTAACAAACATTGTTGATGGTTTAACCCCACTATTGATGTGATGGGGGGGATGGGATGAATGACAATCTTCGAAGGCAAACTACTACTGTAGCCAGTTGACTATCCGTGTTAATATCCATGTTCTTATTATTAGCCTACGAATGAAGGTATTGATCTGGGCTTTTGGATTGCTGACTGGTTATTTATATAATGAGATACCTGCCGAGTACTGGATTCATTTGAATCAATGTGGCTCTTTGGATGCTAGCGTTGACGTGACCCACATGCTGATACTGGAGTGATTGTGCTCCAATCTCCACATTTGCTAGTGGAATCCCTGTAGTTTGTCCTTTGGATGCAAAAGTTCATCTGCTTGAATCTTGAATACCATTGTGTATGGCTTGAATAGCAGCTTGAATGCATAGGTGTCTCCATTCAAGGCCACTGAAACCTCGATAGTGGGTTTCTCTTGAAATAGGGAACGCTACTACTATCCACTGGTTTTCCTCCTCATTTTCCGTGTGAACAAATCACTATTTGGGAGGTCTACCCCATTTTCAGACACACCCATGTATCAAAAGTATTAACAAAAACACATGTGAATTCCTACAAATACCCTAGAAATGATAACAAAATCCACCTATTTGCACCTGGATTTTCCCCCTTGGGTGCCATCCCACACCGGCCCTGCCACCGCTTGCGTCTCACGGTTCCGCTGCCGCAGGTTCCGCGGAGTTCGCCATTGGTTCGCGACACGTGGAGGGCGGTGGAGTGGGGACCCGAGGGACTCGAGGGACGTGCGCCTGGCATCGGCGTGTGGCTTGTGATGTCTATGGTTTGTGATGATTTATGATGGTTGATCTATGGTTGATAGTGGTTAATAAGAGTTAATATAATGGTTGATAATGGAAAACAAGGGAAAATCATGGGTGAATACTGGATATTTGGTATTCTGCAGTTTGGTATAGATGGCCAATGTTTGGATGATGAAAATGATGATTTACCGTTCTTAACAATGGTGATTTTCCAGTTCGCTACGTTAAAATACCATATCAATAGGAAAATGATGGGATGGTGTTAATCAACCATCAATGATAGTGGGAATATTTTGAGAATCTCATGGAAAATAACGAAAATCATTGAAAATCCATATATGGTATTGAACCATAATCTTATTAACCCTACAACCCATCTGGGATTTACCAAGAGGGTTAGCCCGCATAAAATAGAGGTTAAGAAGCAAAAAGCGGCGGGTTCGCCAATCAGAAGTGGAGTTCAACACCGACAAACATGGACATTCTAAGCAACAATGCGGACGCAAAGATTTCACGCAACCTTGTGTGGGATTTCGCAACAATCAATGCGAAAATCCTTGGATGGATTTGTATACGGGGATTTAGATTTATATAATGAATAAGAAGGAGGATACAATGGGGATCTAGTGGCTAGGCCAACAATATGGATATGAGTCAAATGTGATGGATGACCACAGATGGACTGGTCATATTCTCCATGCATAGGATAGATACAAACATTTGCCCAGCACATGATCCAAATGTAGGTAAATATAATTGATAGCCACGTCAACTCATGCTAATAACAGTGACAAGATGTGACAAGGTACTTGTCTATTTTTGGGGGGCTATGTATATATATGTATATATAATATAATCATCCTGAAGTAGATAGAATATTAGAATACGGATTTGTCAAAAACATTCCCAGTTAGGTGAGGAGGGTTCGGAGGGTTCGAAGTTTTCATACTTTATTTATTCCCGGATGATTTTGCATGTAAACATGTATAGATGTACAATATTTATACACCTAGACTCTCCAAATACCTCAAACATATATGCTAAACGTACACAAATTGCGGGATAAAACGTCATTTTTACGGGTACAAATGGAGGGTCTATAGGTATAACAATTCAGACTACATTTGTTGATGTTCTACAAATACATACCATATACACACTATAAATACGTACTAACCACAGACGGACCATTCGTCACCCGGAGCTCAGTTGGGCTTCGAATGGTCCATGCTTCGAAGAGCTGGGGATCTCAGTTCTGTCGCGGCGTTTTCGATGCTTGTGCCAAGGTCAAAAACTTGGATCAAAACGTTAAAAGATAAGATTTTATCGCACGTTAGTAATCTAAGTATGAGTTTCCTGGGATATGTAGTCCGTTTGAGATATTAACTATGTTTACCAGAATTTATTAGAATATATTAGAATATTAACTATAGTATTAACAGAGATATTTCATCTGATATGCAAGCAACTTTACTCAAAAGTTGGATTCGATTAACCCATCAATTAGGACATGGGCATACCTCCATACTACGGGTTAATATCCCGTAATATTTGAAACTCCCAGCATATTCCACCATGGGATGGATGAGCATACCCCATATTTGCCGTTTTGATCATGGCATCTATAGATATAGATATGCTTCAACCCTCCTGATCAAGCCAAATGATTGTTGGTAGTAGCCCCATGTTGGGCAATTCCATCTCATGTTTGATTACACATGATCGAATCCCTCAGAAAGCTCACCAAGCCCATTGCAAAGGCGTCCTATCCAACTCATGGTATCATGAAGTTCATGTACTCTCTGGTAATGCACCTGGCTGCAAACTTACCATGTTCAATCGGTAAATCATCTTGAAATTTGGTGACCTAGAGGGCTTCAGAAAAATAGGGCCCTTTATTTGAAACTGTCCCATGGTCGCCAGCCTCATCCCTCACTGAAATTACTGGTAGGTGGTCAGCAGCGGCGCAAAGATGTTAGCCTGGTTCCTCGCACCCTCTACAGACCCTCTGAGCGGCGCGGGCTGGGGATGCTGGCAGGGCATGGCTGGTGATGCGGGCATTCAGAAGCTTGGGGGATTTCTCACCCTTGGGTGAAGATGATGTGATCAGATGATAGTCCGACATGACCTAACTGGTCCTTGCTGGATTGAATATGAAATGGTAGAATCCCAGCTCTCCTAAGATATCTTGAGTGATTGAGGGCTTAAAGCTATGAAAAGAGCTCTACCCAGACAGGGGTGACATGGCCGGATACCTAAATTCACATCCCACAACCCAACAGGTACAGCCTTGGGCGATTCAGAGTCTTGCCACGTATTTCAGCCAGAATCGGGCCTTCTATTTTCTTATATTGCTATATTAGTGACTATTCTATTCCATGCGCATCACTACACCATTCACCACCCAATCATTTCAACCTGCACCCCGTCAGGCTTCTTCTGTGTCAGCAAGGAGGTCTTGAAACGCGGTGAGGCGCGTCTGTGAATCGGAGATAGCCCACAGGTTAAATGCAATCCAGATTATAAGATTGGGATTCAATCATCAAAAATAAGGGAACAATCCCGAAAAACATGGAAACAAATTGGGAACCAAGAACAAATCGACACACTAACAGGTAGGATTAAAGCACCAAGAAATTGATGTAACCATTGACCGATGAATCGGATTGTCCTGAAATTGGGCGTATATTCCCAAAATGGCCGAAGAAATGGGAAAATGATGATAAACTTGTGGATTTTGGGGTTGATTGCATGGATCAAACTGAACATAATTGAACCTAAAATCAGATGATTTCAGACCTTAACAGCTCTGTTCTTACCCTATGCTTGAGCCTGCATGGTTTAGGAGTTGAAAATTTGTCTGAATTTTGACTATTTCACAGAATTTTGTCTTGCCTCTCTGGTTGGTGAGTCATGCGCAATTTAGCCAGAAGCATGTTTTTGCTTGTTGCAGAGGTAAGATCATACATGTGATATTATGTCCACGAATTAAGCAACTAAATGAACATCATAGAAATGCAGAAGCGTGAATGGTGCATCCTGTTCAGATTGAGGATGACCATCCCCATATATAAAGCGCCTCCGTGATCTTGATGAAATCCCCTGGCCTAAAAAATTGTGAAATTGATCGCACACATATTGTATTTTATTTGTGTATTATATTATATATATACATGATTATACATGCATACATAGAGAGGTAATATTTGTAGTTGATTTATTCTTCAAAAGTGGTGATTTAAGGATTGCTAGCTTTTGTTTTACCAGAGGCGAATCCCGATGTGTTGATATTTTTTCATGGTCAACTAATGTCAAGGTGTCATGTCTGCCTTCCCGGCAGGGGAAGCTGAACCCCATCGGCTTCAAGATCGCCCTAGAAGTCATGGCTGCTTGGCACATCTGGAGACCCTGGATAAAAGCAAAGGTCAATGGGAAATCACATCAGGGTACGGCCTGGGTAGCCTCTCCATGACATCGCCAAGTATAATAATGTGAACCCGGCCAACATGTTAATTTGGTCAACTGCGACGTCACTTCAAACCACTCCCTGGATTGTTTGCAGGGAAAACATACAGAAAGCAGTTGTTTTTGTTGAAACAAGATAAACAATAAGAAACACATCGTTTCCTGCGGAATATAGATGTCCCCTCAACCAATGCCCTTCCCTGGAGCCTAAAATGAAAACCCGTCCCTGTCCTTTTCTCCGGTGATTTCGGGCCTGATGATTCGAACAGGGACGCCACTAGAAAGGGACGCCACCAGGTCCCCAAAAATCCACGTTTGTAGAAACACCGTTTAAATAATGAATATGCATTCCTAAGTAACCAAATGTACTAATAATCTCTTTGGAATACAAAATGAACTTGAGATAGGAACCACTTGAAGAAATCCTTATAGGCATGTTACTCTTATCAATACAAGGCACTTTGATAAATTGAAAGTGGCATTGGCTTGTATATTGTCTCTGTGACAAAGCATTATTCCAAGCAAATAATAGGCGCTTTGATAAAGTGCGAAGAGCACATATTTAGACATTACATGTTATCATACTCTTCGAACTGCATATAACTATGATTAGGGATATCCTTGCAGAATTGTAAATTATATAATTTGTATAGGTTGCCATGTTAGCAAACAATATGAGTGAATGTTCTGATCAAACTAGATGTTTTTGAGATTCAACCTAGGTTTTTGTTTCAATGTTTTAGCAAACACACTTTAAGAGCTTGAACTGTTGAAAAAACATCAGGTTGTGCTACTTTTCCATTCAAAACATTAAAAACAAACTAGGGAAATATAGTTTTTTTTTTTACAATGGAAGCTTCCTCAAGGTTCCAAGACTTCAAGCCAAAACCTTCAAAAGCCATTGGTTTTTGCTACTTTTCCATCCAAAACATAAGTTTTTTTTCAATGGAAGCTTCCTCAAGGTTCCGAGACTTCATTCAAAAAACCTTCAAAAACCTGGGTGTTTTCAAGATTTTGGGATCAACATTGCCCAAAAGTTTTTGAAGGTTTTAAAGCCTCGGGGAGGTTCCAAATGAAGATTTTAAGGCTCCAGAAGGCTCCACATGAGAATTTTGAGGATTTGGCGCTCTGGAGAAGTTGGGGTCGACCATGTTTTTTTGTTTGTTTTTTCTTTTTGTTTTTTTTTTTTTGACCCCCCCTCTGGGAGCTATGTATTGCATTAGTATTATTTGGATCTCTGGGGATGTCTGGGGATCTCACTCTCTCTCTCTCTCTCTCTCTCTGGGAATCTCTAGGGATCATGGTGTTGTTAACACCAGTTCTTTCTAGCAACATATCAAGTATAGAACCAATTGCACACTTCATTGGATGAAAGATGTGATATACGTAAGTGGTAACACACAAAATTTAAAAAAAACACTCAAAACCACGTAATTTGGGGACCTGGTGGCGTCCCTCTCTCTATTTGGGGGTGCCCTTTCAGCAAATTCAAGATTTCTCTGGCGGTTGTTAGGACGAAACCCTTGTCTTGGAGGAGTTCTCAAGTCCCAGTCCATCATGTCTCGTCAAGATTGCAAACCATCTTGAAATGGATCAATGAACCTTGGGGGGTGTAAGTTGGGATGTAATATAAGCACTGCAACTATGGTGATATGCCCACTTCTCAATTGGAACATGTTTCGCACAACCGGCCCAAGATGCTCAATAGGTCATTTGATTTGTCCACCAAGTCATGATGTTTTGACCATGGCTGCAGGCGGCTTTCACACCGTGCTTCTCCGAAGCGACGGTTCCGCCATTGCATTCGGAAATAATGGTACTGACCAATGCAGCCTTCCACCCTTGACTGCGGGAGAATCATATACCCAAGTTGCTGCCGGCTTTCGTCACACAGTGCTCCTTAGAAGTGATGGCGCTGCGATAGCTTGCGGAAGCAATCAGGATGGACAATGTGATATTCCGTTTTTGGAGGATGAAGAGATGGTTTACCTCCAAATTTCTGCGGGCTTGAAGCACACAGTGCTTCTCAGGAGTGATGGCTGTGTTGTTGCCTGCGGAGATAACGTGTTTGGACGGTGCAAAATTCCACAATTGGAGGAAGGCATGTCATACACCCAGGTTGCTGCAGGTGATAACCATACAGTGCTTCTTCGAAGTGATGGCAATGCTGTGGCCTGGGGAGAGAATGATTGGGAACAATGCAACATTCCACCTTTGAATGCTGGAACGTCATATATCCAGGTGTCTGCAGGCTCTAAACATACAGTGCTTCTCCGAAGTGATGGCAGAGCTATTGTTTGTGGATGCAATGAAGATGGACAATGTGATATTCCCCCCTTGAGGCCCGGTGTGTCATATTCTCAGGTCTCTGCAGGTGGCTGGCACACTGTGCTTTTGCGAAGCGATGGAAGTGCAGTGGTATGCGGGATGAATCCAGACCAAAATGCATTTGGTGATAGTGGACCTTGCACCATTCCACCCTCTGAGGAAGTGTCATACGTCCAAGTGTCCGCAGGTTGGCAACATTTTGTGCTTCTTCAAAGCGATGGCCGTGCTTTTGCTTTTGGAGGAAGTGATTCGGGAGAGGGCAGTATTCCTGCGGGCAATGACTATATTTCCAATGCCGGGCTCAGGCCACTTGGTATGGATCGTGTCTTACAAATTGATCTTCGTCCACAATCGGATGCAACAAGCACCATCTTCAAATGCACGGATTTGAACGGGCAGGAGGTGCTGCAGTTGGTCTCAGATCGATCTGAAATGGCTTTTGATCTTCTCAAGCGTATGGCACGTGAATTGAATGCCGACCTTCAAAGTCTCCGGGTGGTGTTGCCTGGTGGAGAATTGTTGGCATCTGTTTGCAGAGCAAATCCAACGGCCACTGTGGCAGATGTGAGTCAGATGTGATTGTGAGCTTGGTAGATTCATAGACAATTCAAGGAATGCCCTGTTTTCCGTTCCGAATGAAGTGGGATGGCAGATGGCAGGGCTACATTGAAAAAATAGTATCTCCAGGGCGTGTACGGCGTGTACATACAAGTCTGTAGCTCTCATTGGTTGTTTTGTTTTTGTTAAGTTTGGTCTCATTGACCGCACATGCACATTGTATTGTATACGCTTGCAATACGCCCCAAACATTCAAATGAAGTGAAATGATTTCAATTGCTTTGAGATGTTTTGAGATGAAATCGTCTGTCCACTTTTTTAAAGGTGACAGACCATAGACTAACTGCGGGTGCCAAAGAGCCCTAGGCCCTAGGAGTCTCATTAGGAGACCCCCAGGCCGTACTTTTCGCGCCGGGATGCCACATGACGCTGGGTCCTTGCAGAACTTTCCGCGTCAAAACGTATCGATTCCAAGGCTGTGGGAAAGGGTATTGTTGAGGGTCATGAACCCAAGAATTGTCGATGGATATTGATTCGGCAGAGAGTGAGTAAGACCTTCAAGACATTTCAAAACACATTGTAGGAAATCTGAGACTCATGGTGTCAAACTATCTAACCCATGCCTCGCATTTTTTCCCAAAAAAATATTCAAGCATAAAAGGCTCATGTTTCTTGACATCCCCATCCCCATCCCCTACCCTACCCTCATAACATTAAAACTTAAGAAAGATGATTTTCCATCATGTTCCACAATTTTCCAATCATTGTCCAATCATTTGCCATGAGTTTCCTACAGTTTCTTGCCATTTTTTGGGGACAACCAACCATGAGTTTCACCAAACCGGGCGTGCTTTCTTTCCTGTTCCGAGGTGCGATGTCGGTGTAAACCCATCCAGGATGTTGGAATCCAGTTTCAGGCGCCGCGGAGAGATTTTTCTTTGATGATTTGGGCTCTGAAAATGGGGGATACCCTCCAAGTAACATGACTATGGAAAATCAGCATGTGTTTTATGGGTAAATCAGCTATGCTCATTTTCAATAGCTATGTTAAATTGGCGATACTTGGGGGTGCAGTTGAGGTTCCATTTGTTTTTTGTTAACCATCGGGAATTTAAAGCCCAAAGAAAGTGGGATGTGGGACCCCACATCGCATAGCTATGGTGAAATCTCTCCACTGACAATTGGATCTGCACCTCCAAGCATCCTCAAACAGCAATGAAAAAACGGGGAAAATGATGCTGTTTTCAAAAAAAATGGTGGTACCTTATTTTCAAACAAACCTACTTATGGTGGTAAGTTGGCGCAATGAAGTACTACAACTAGGGCTTTTGGTAGGGTTTTAAAGCTGATGGTTGAACGGTGTTGTCAATGGGGGGCCATAGGATTAGAACTACCCGCCTCCAGTTGAGCCATACAAATAGCTATGGACATCCTGGATGGCTGTTTCCCGTTCGGAAACGATCTACGTTCATTATGTTCATGGTGTAGTTTCCGTATCCTTTTGTCTGTTGATTGGAGGGCAATCTTGAAGACCAAGGGAACATATTCCAAAAAAGAAGAAAATACGGTAAACATGTGGTAAACCCAAAATCACTGGATTGGTTTAAGGGAAAATTTACAGGAAACCTCTATATTTGATGGGGAAATCCCATGGGTTTCCTGTAAATTTTCCCTTCAACCAATCCAATGACAAAAACGATTCAAAACTGAGGAATGTTGAGATGTTGCACCAACTTTTTGGTGACCTCCAACTGGATGAACCTTACCCTGCTTTTTTTGGGGGAGCCGAGGATCAAATCATCAAGCAACCAGGGCTCAAACTGGTGGTAAATGAAGGTAATTGAAGGAATCGCCCACAGATTTGAGATACCCTCCTAGAATCAAACGTGGCTATTATAGCTGGGAAATCCCCGAACTAAATGGAGGTTCTAATGGGAAAATGATACAGAAATGGGGAATTGTCCATTGCCATGGTATTTCGTACAGTTAATAAACATGGAGACTGGCAAATGGGTCAAGATTGTTGAGCCATAGCGCTCAACATGATTTTGCCGAACAAGTTGAATGGTTGGTCTTTCCACAAAAATACATTGGGGATGTGTCAAATCCTATGTTTTTCATGGACCATTCGCAACTACCAGCGATTTTGTTGTGAACAGAAGGGATAGCCAATTCGTACCTAGAGATTGGAGGAGATGTTGGTAACCTGCAGTTGTTACCCTCAACACTTATAACTCGATCAACTGGCTGATAACCTCATTGAAGTGATATGTATAACCTTAGATGCAGGATTTTTAATCCCATGGCCAAAACTGTTCAGGGCCATAATTGCGGGACCATGTGGGAAAACCCTTGCAAAACGGCGTGAATGCATCTCAACGTTGGCCAATCCAAAGTGATTTGTTGAAGATCTGATTTGTTTCCGCTGGCGATCCTATTTAAGGAGAGGAATGCTGGCGAAAGCAAGCTCTCCGCAAATCAGTACAAGCCACTTGAGCACTTCAGGATGGTTTTGGGGCTGTTTCTGGAGTGTTTATAGCATTTTATAGCTGAGTTCGGGAAAACAATCCATGATAATGTCCACATCATGTCAATAAATCCCTCCACCCCAAACTTTAAAGGGGCCGTAACAATGTTGAGGCCAAAACTAGTTCCTGGGGACTCTGGATACAAAGTCTTTACGAACAAATTGGCTAGTTGAAAACGAATACACAAGTGTCATGTTGTGACCCCTTTAGTATTGCCGAACAAATTGCCCAATTGCAAACGAATACATGTTAAGAAAACCTTTGCACTTTCGTATTTGGGTTCGCTCTGCCATCCATGCATCACAAAAACCCACCTCTCCTTTAGGTTTCCTATATCTGAAACTTCCGCCACCGCCTTGTGCGGTACTACTGGTAGGCACTTGTCTTCAACCAGGCAGTTTTTCTAGCATTACTAAAGTGCAAAGGCTTTCTCAATGTGTATTTGTTTACAATTAGACAGTTTGGCTGGCAGAGGTGGTTGCAATCTATCTATCTATCTCTCACTATTTCTCACTATCTCTCACTCACTCACTCACTCACTCACTCACTCACTATCTATCGATCGATCGATCGATCGATCGATCTATCTATCTATCTATCTATCTATGTCTCTATCTCTCTATCTCTCTGTCCGTCTGTCTGTCTGTCTGTCTGTCCGTCTGTCTGTCTGTCTGTCTGTCTATCTATCTCTCTCTCTCTCTCTCACTATCGATCTGGTTCTCTATCCATTTATCTGTCTCTCTGTCAATCTCTCCCAACCTCTGTATCTCTGTGTTTCTTTGTATCTCTATCTCTCCCTATCTTCCGTATCTCTTCTTACTATCTACCTATCAAAAATTTGAGGTGGATAACATCAAAGACGAAGCAATAGCAAAAGTAATTTGCTGAGAAGGGGATTTAGACAGCCACAGATTTCCCCCGGGTGTCAAAACATTGCTATTGATTGTGGTTAGGAGGTGGTTAAAGGCTATCCCATTTGCGCGATTGTTTTGTTTTTGGCATTTTTCCATATTTATCCAGGCTTTAAAGGGAATTCGATCAGTTCAGATCTTATGAGATTTTAATTCAGATGTATTCTGATCTTTGAGGTCAGATTCAAAGAGTCAGGAGGGAAAAACATTCGAAAACAATGGTTAATAACAATAAACACAATATTATACAATATTTTAAAAATGGACGCATAGTTTACTTCTGGAGTGTTTTATGATTTTGGCCCGGGACCCGGCGTACTTTATATTGTGGCTGGGATTCATGATATGATGTGAACATTGCTGACAATACTGTAACTGGTCGGTGGCTTCATGAAATGGTGATCCCCAAAGGCGAGCAGGTTTTTCACGGGGTGGTTTAACCACCAGATGATACCAAATGGAAAATCTTGATAACAAAATGTTATGTAATGAAAATCTTGAATTCTTTCATAGTCATTTAATATGACTATGACTTACCATATTTTTCGGGAGTCAACATCCATTGAAACCCCGCTATTTTGTTGTTCGCGCCTCCAGTGTGAACGGCTGAGCCAAGAAGAAGCAACGTACTATGGCCCATGCCCACCCCTGAGGGTGGTTCTGGTCCGGTTGACTGTACCTGGTGCAAAAGGAAGCTGTTTACCCCTATGTGGGGGTGAGAACACCGATTTCCTGCGTGCTCAAGGGCTCAAAATCGTGGCCACTCGGTGGCTGCACTGTCATGACGGTCATAGTTGGAGATCGCAGTGGCGTTGTGTCGGTCTCCTTGTGGACACCCATGCTGGAGCTTTGTGACAGCCAGATCTGAGATGTCTTTGCAGGTGATAATCAAAACACACAAGTTCTTCGGACCACTCTGACTCAGATGAATTGATGAAGAACATTGATAGATCTTAATAGTGGTTCGTAATGGATATAGTTGATCTATGGTTATTAATGGAGTTACCCTTCGGTGTCATCGACCATGCCTAGCTGGACATCCCTGATGAAAATGGAAGTTTATAGCTGGAAAAAATAATCCAACTAAATGAGCCATTAGACATAATTTATGTTAAATTGCCGGAGGAAATGTACCTGATGGGAACATCTGGGTTTGTCACAACAGTTCGTCCAAAAAAACTTGCGTACCCCAAAATCCACGTGTTTATCATCAGTATCCCCCGTTTTAAGGGACGATGTTGGATCCATGTCTGGACGAAATACCCGGACCACTCCACTTTGAAATGCATGAAATCAGCTGATGTTTTCAGAAAGTGTTCGCAACAGCTGGATGTGGGTGTTTCGCAAAAATCCCGTATTCCAAATATGAAAAAACAACGCTTTATTGGATTTTTTAGATAATTCTTGGGCCCCCATTTTGGGAACCCATACGGATGACCTTTCCGACGGTATTGCTGAAAGTTGCTCAACACTCTCAGCAAAATGGTTCCCCCCCGAAAGTCTGTCTTTTGCCAGGCAAATGCCATTTGAAGTTTGCTGGTTTGAAATTGATTATGCATATGTTTTTTTTTTTTTAATGGGATGATCCGAAAAATGCCCAGGGTTCAGTTGACCCCTGTTGGTTGATGACATTATAGGGGAGTATGATTATACTACCCAATATATTGGGGATAATAATAACATATAATAACCCAATATTGGAAATCCCTATCTTTATGTATCTTTTTGTTTAGACGTTCAAGCACCAAGCCGCACTCAATGGCTCCACCCAGGTTATACCTGGAGCAACTCTTTAGTTTGTGCCGAAGGGGCCGTGGCGTTGGTGGCGTCAGTGGTTGCCGCCATGATCAACTCATGGGAACCAACATGAACCAATGATCATCCAGAGTTGGGTTAGATTCACCCACTCTGGGGGTTGGTCATAAATCCATGTTTATTGGATTTGATTGATATATACCCATGGTGTTTGGATTCCCAAGAATGTATGACCATGACCGATTCATCCCATTTGTTGAGCGTGGCACATCTGTAGTCAACCAGATACAAAATTGATACTTTCTCCCCAAAGAGTGTTACCCATGTTCAGAGGTTTTTTTTGGTTCTAGGTATATTAATATACATTCACAATCATTCATATAATTCACCAAGCTGACACAACGCGTATACCCAATGAGATCATGACATAGGTTTTAAGAAAGTCCTATCTCAATAACTTGGTGTGTGTCCAAAAATGGAGGGTTTGCTGATTTACCTCTGATTCATGGCAATTGTCCTTTGTTTGTCCATATCTGCCCACTTTTTTTCCCATGGGATCTCTAGGCGTTCAGTTTTTGAGACAACCTGAGGCTGTTCAGGTCAACTCCCTTGGGTCGAACGGCGTTGTTTTGTGACATGTGTCTGTCTTGGCTTAGATTCTGGATCATATAATTTCAAGTTGCAACCTATTGAGCGAGCAGGTCAATGAAGCTGCCATTAATTAACCAATGAGCCATGCCAAGTTGTTTCCCACCAGCCGAATTGCCACTGTTGATCCAGTTTGCCATCCAACGGAACTGCTGATTTGGATATTAGCTATTAACCCATGAAACACATCGAAACACTGGAATATATATCTATACAATTATCTTATGTAATGTATATGTATATATATATGTATATATGTAGTACATACAAAGTTTAAGTTTAACATTTCATACATGAGTACTTATACGTGATTATGACTATATACATCTATATACAGTGGATATTGATGATTAGACTGTAAAATAATATATGTATAGTTATATCATGTTATAATCATGTTTGACTAGATATAGAACAATACGTCGAAACATGTTCTGTGTATATTTACATATGACATGCCCTCATTGACACCCCATTGAAATCCACCAGGGCGGACCGCGCTTGCGATTTGGGACCGGAGGTACATGGCCACTTATGGCCCTCTGATCGTGTTGCTGGTGATCTTCATTTGGTTCCTGTTGTTGGCAATCCCAGATCCAGTGAATGGTGGGTTTTTCCACACCCGAAAGGGTGGATTTATTGTGAGATGCTTTCCAGATCATCGAAGATGGCTAGCTGGGAAATCCCATCGAAATGGAATGTTATAGCTGGGAACATCATCTATCAACCGCGGATTCATCATGATACAATGGAGTATAATTATATACCACTGTCTTAAATCGGGATACAACGAAGATATAGCCAACAATCATAGGATATAATAGGGATATAGCGTGGAATATAGGCCTCTGGTCATATCTGGTGATCAAACATGGCCGGTTGAGAAATCCCTGGCCTAAATGGATATAGCTGGCTAAAATCCTCCAACTCAATGGGGGATTTTCCAGCCGGCCATGTTTGATTAGCGAAGGGTATATAATGGGGTAAATACATGTAAATACCATTGTATAATCCCGTCCCCTTGATATTACACAACCCCCGGAAACCATGCTCTAGTAGGGGATGACACAACATATTTGTGACATTTCGAGGGTGTTTAATATAAGGTGGATGGAATCAATTAGTATTTAGCCACTGAAAATGGGTATATATAGCCAAGTATATGACGGTGCACAACCCCCAAAGGAATTTTATTTTATCACTTTGGGATTTTACTTGTATATAACATATTTATCACTATTTCAGCATTGTATTTTACTTTTCTACATCTTCTCTGGAGGTTACTTCTTGAACATAGCTTATTTATTTGGTGAGAAATGGCGACTGACCGACTGTGTCATCACCTTTTTGGCTGACTGGCTGACTGGAACCACGGTCAAGTGGCCTCTTCTGCAACCCCACAGCGTGCAGGATCCTGGCTGAATCCCATGGGTCTGTCATCATTTTATGGGAATTTTGTGGGTACCATTTTCAGAGACATCCACTTGCGAGACTTGTCATCTTTGGTTCATTGATTTCAAGTAAATACGCTTATATAAAAAAATGGATATCCTAATTTAGAGGTAGTTCTATCCCTAGTTTCATCATATTTTTTGCTGGATTTGCTCGTTAAACGCTTCTCCCAGAGCGGATCTGAGGTACATGGTCTTGACAAGTTTACTGTTGCGACCTCAGGGACGTGATTGGATACTGCCGGTTTGAGGGGTAGATGCTTGTTGGGGGTGAGTTTGGTACTGTTTGAGACTTTTTGGAACGCTTAATGGTGGGAGATAAAGGGAGGTTGGATGGGTCTTTGGATGGGTTTCAGAATAGAGCCAAAACGTATTATTTTTGTATTTGTGTTTGGTGTTTTCGTTGGATTCAACTAGCAAGCGGAAATGTGTGTTCTTCCAATTCACCACAAAAGTACTTCAGCTCGCATGTACATCAATGGATTGTTTCTGGATGTGTCTAATTGTCCAAGATATTTCGATGAGTTTCTTCGGTATTTTGGATGATTAATCCTCATTAGATGCGGTTTGAGCCGGCGGCTCAACCACCAATCAGATTATGGATTTCTGAGCAGCCAGGTGAAACGCCATTGTTGCTGAGTATCCAAATCTTTGGAACTTATTTGATTTTTGGTGTCCATTTGTTGTGGTGCTATTTTCATGTTGGGTTGCTGTGATGCGATACTAGGGTTTTGTTCTTCGGAATGAATCCATAGTCTATTTCGGCACAGATTGACATTCACATATTGTTTCTTCAGGGCTCAATGGAGAGCAAAGACCCAAACAGGATGGTAAGAAACATGTTCTCTTCTCAAACATGACTTAAATCTTGTTGTGACACACAGACACAGCAAAGAAAGCATCTCTGACAGCAAAAATAGATTATCTGTAACAAAAAACAGTAAACATAATCCACAAGTTGTTTTATGATTTCCCCCAAAAAAAACGGTTTGAAGTGTTCCACATATTTTCCCCAGGAAAAGCCATGTGATACACCGAGATCCCAGGGGATACCGCCAGTCGAGGCCCGGGCCGCCGAGAAAGAAGCTTACGGGCTGAGTCTCGTTGGTGCAGCTGTGTTCTGAGCGATGGCCGGAGGGTCCAAGTCATTTCGCAGGTCGCAGCAATTTCTTCTTTGGAAAGAGCCATGACATGCCATGACTATACTATACCAATTGTTCATAGAATAATAGGATAATAGGTCGATAATTATGGATCATGGTTGGATAACAGTTGTATGATAGTTGATAGTTGTATAATAGTATGATATATACATATACATATGTATATAATATTATATAATCAGTATATATATATATATATATCAAATTGGTTATAACCATAGCAACTGGGAAATGGTTATAGTGGAAGCAGCTGAGTCTTTTTGTGAATGAATTGATTGCTGAACAAGGGAACACCTAGAGAGAATCTACAGGAAAGTCACCTTGAAATACGGGGTTGTCAAGCGTAAAGCTTCCGGTTCTGCAATTCGGGAATGTGTGAAGAAGAGGATTGGGGCGAACCCTATTCAATTCTTCAACAATATCGTTGTTCAATCTTACAGGTTTCAATTGAATGACAACAAGGATCTAGCAGAGAGAGAGAGAGAGAAGAGCCTTTAATCAAAAGGAATAGGAAGTAAGCCAAGGAACGAAGGAATCCTTCACCAACGCAAGATATGAGATACCGCCACGACGACCAACTAATGACACTTTCTCCATTCCAAGATTGATAAAACTCTTATTGGTCATGGTGACATATGGTGACCTGTCAAAATTAATCATCGATATTCATACCAAGTCCAAAGATGGGGACGGCTCAGAATTATCTTAACTGAAATGGATGGTCAAGCAATCTTAAACACCAACAGTGATCAATTTCAGTGGGTCCATTCATACCTCATTTTTGAGCGATAACCATATCATAATCAACATGATTCATAGCTAGTATGGAGGCGCCATCCCAAATAATGGGTTGATAACCCACATCAATGGGGATGCAACCGACAATTATGAGATACTGTGGATGGAAGAAGCTGCACCACCTTGGATAATTGAAACCCTAGAAATAATGGGATAAACCACCTATCAACTGCACTCGCATTTTCAGCCACATGCATGGGGGTAATAATGGGAAAGGGATGTATGACCGACCAGATTCGTTTGGAATTGTTGATGAATTTTGGGTTCCCACATCATCCCTCCACCCGAAGGAACTTTATGAAAGTGACGGCGCCAAATAAGTATTGTATATTATTGCTAGACTTGGACTCTTTGGGTAGAGTGTTGAGTTTGTCTCGAAACAGGGCTTCCACAACCATGTTGTCCTCAATTGTTGTTTCTTCACCAACTCAAACATATGGTGCCATTCTCGAGACAGACCCACGTCGTCGGTGCAGAAAAAAAGACAGATACAAAGACGGCAGTGCTGCCCTCTTTGTTTAGATAGAGAGAAAGAGGTGTGGTCTTGGGAACGGATGCCTCCAAGGGAGAGGTTATGCATACTTAACTCAATGAGGTGAGCAGGAGTTCCAAGAACAAGCGGACTGTGTTGGTAGAAGCCACTTTTATGTCTGATGTCAGAACATGAAGTTTCTTGAAAGGTTATTCTTGATATGGCTATGAGTCAAAACCCTGGTACCTAGTGAACCCAAAATAGCTGGTAAATAGATGTTCATCCCATTAAAGTTGATAATTCTAGGTTTTGACCCATCCCCATATGCTTGTGTGTGCCGGTAAGCCAATCTGGCAACATCAAAATTTCCTCCATTTTGTCCCAGTGGCTGGTGCCGCCCCAGCTCCAAACTGCTTCATGAGCCAACTTCGCCAACCATGATGGATACCCTCTGGTAAACTGTTACATAACTATGGGAAATCACAATTTGTAATTGGAAAATCCACTATAAATGGCCATTTTCAATAGCTATGTTAGTTTCCCAGAGTGGATTCATATGTCAGTCATAGTTGCTTTTCCCATCATCATTTTAGGTATCTATTACATCAATATTTGACGACTCGTACCCGTTTTGTATGAATTTGAAAGTTGAACACCAACTCCAATGGCAGCTTTTGTGAGTTGGAGATAAACTATTGTATTCACTATCAAATCCCATTCTATACTCTCTGGTAATTTAAAAGTCTGCTACGGAACATCGACATGTTATTAGGTAAATCATGGAACTAAATTGGCCATGTTTCATAGCTATGTATAGCTATGTATAGCTATGTTAGTTTACTGGAGGGATCCATTGATTCCCTTGACTCTCCCAGTCTCCGGCCACGGTTTCTCTGCGTAGGCTCCTGATGCAGCTATGCGCACCGCCCATTCCCAAGCTTCGACTGGAAGCTAGGAGAGCCGGGTTGGACGGAGCATCCTGGGTCAAAAAAAGGGCATCATCATGGCATGACTTAAAAAGCAAACTTGGGGAATTTCACCATCAAGAATGGTGATTGACATGGATTCACTATCAAGATCTATCAAGTGTATAACGATTTTTGTTGCGCAGAAGGAATCGTCCAGAAATATGCACTTTCACCAGAAAACGTTTGCGGATGTATCTATATCCATCAAAAAATTGGGATGATTTGACCAATCCATAAGGGACACTGTCTGGTTCAATGGATAAGGCAGAACTCAATCATGGGTCGCCTGAAGAGTTTCCCTTGAACCTTCCCTCTGAGACTCCTTAAGATGTGTTTTGGTTCTTTCTGTCATGAAGCCAGTGGGTAATAGTTCAACAACTACAAGGATATGTTTCAAGAACCAAACTGGAGACTTAACCAGCAAGATATCGCGGGGTTCACCCTGAAACGGGGATGATTGCGAATAGGTTTCCGACATCCTCAAAGCAGGTGATTCACGAACATCCCAACATAGGGGTCTGTTTGAAAAAAGTGCGATTGATCATCATGTTCCGAATTAACAATGGGAAAAGTATCATAAAACAGATTGGAACAACTATACATGGGTGCTCCATTTTCAGACACGAAAAACATGGGTTGGGGTCGGTTCATTTTAGGATGTTCACCCCCTGGTTCGGGGCCGATGGATCGTCCCCAGGACACCTTGGATCCTGCAGCAGTTGTCCATGCTGGGGAAGCAGGTAGAGTGTTGTTTGTTGATTTGGGTGAAGCTTGGGCCGGGAAAAAGTTGGGGAAGCACCAAAGAAGTTTGTTAGTTGTGGCCTTTACTTGAGAAAGAGATGGTTTTAACTTTTAAACATGATTTAACCATCGAAAGTGTGATTTAAGCTGAGAAAAAAGAGTGCTTTGAGCAACAGAACATGTGTTTTGAAGAAGCAGCAACTATTGGGACATGTTACCAATGAAAATACGAGGCATTCACTTGCGTAACTGATGTTGCGACATGGTCAATCCTGCCAGCTACTGGAAGGATCGTGTTTTTTTGAGCAACCATGGAAACACAAGACTTCTGGTCACATGCCATCTTGCCGGCGCGTAGGGCGTAGGGAGTTATTGGACCCGTCATCCAAAAGAATGTGCACACACAAAAGAATCCTGTTGATGGTGGACTGTTGCAGGGAAAAACATGAGAAAGCAATGCCCTTTCCTGTCCCAGTACAGGGCTATGGATACACGCAGTTTATATTTACCGTCCAATCATCAACAACAAAATGACAAAAAATGACAAAATAGACATTTTAGATTTTCCACTGTTTGCAGGCCCAGGATTTTCCTAACACTGGAAATGTATCTATTGTATTACATGTGTATTTAATCATATTTTATCGTCAACACATATAGCTCAACAGCACAGTATTGAATATGTCCAGCTGATATAGGTTCAAAACATGCACATGGCAACCTTGAACGTATTTCTGAATTTCTACCATTTATACATTGTTCTTGGACGTCTTGTCTCCAACAATAGGGTAACCCTGGCACATGGTTGCCCTTCAGCTACGTGCGCTACCAGGCATGGCTGTGTTTCTTCCTGGGTTTTGTTCGATCGCACCTTGGCCCTGTCGATTTCTGAGTTCTGCAAACATGCAACCCGGTGATTCAGCTAGTCAAAAATACATGTATGATTACGTTACATATTGCATATACATAGTATGTATAAAACTATATACATATGCATGGAGGTCAGATAGAAAAGCAAGAGACAAAAGGACAGCATCAAGTTGGGATGTTCTTCAGCCCCGCTTCTGGATCTTCATTCTGTGTTCCACTTGGTTTACAGCTGGGAACATGCCCTACAATGTATTCAATCATTACTTCACGCATGAGCAAAGACAAAAACCCTGTTTGGTTGGATACTACAGCGGGTATTAACCATTATTGACCTACCATTGTTGATTGTGGATTGTTGTAACCAACGGCAGGAATATCTATTCACCAACAAGTACGGTATAGGCCAGGTCTGATGACATGCTGAGATGACTTCGCTGCAGTATTTTGGAAGTTGCTAGCATGCCTTGTTTTTCTGGAGTGTTCAAAAGTTTTAGCGAAACAACTACAGTATCCATTTTTGCTGGTTTCCCATTTGTTGCTTGCACCTCATATGTCTTACTGGTTGGCGACCCGTCTTCTAAGCATATTCAGGATCCCCCCAGCGTTGCCCCGACCGAGGTATTTAAATTCAATTTTTCTGTTGGGTGACTTCATGGGTGGAGGCGACTTCGATTGTTGGCAAAACGTCGCGTTGAAGGAACTGGGGTATTCTTGTTTTTTCAGGCCTGAGATGAGCTTAGATGTGCTTGAACAGAGAGGAATGCAACACGCCCAAGGAACATTACAACTTGATCAAGGGAATTTAAGGTTTGAGAGGACTATGTCCCATGATATTTCATGTCACTTGTTCAAGGGGATTCTTCAATTCTCAGTGGCCATCCAAAAACATGGGGGGTCCTAGTGTACCGCTGCGGGTCACTCACCGGTATGGGTCATGTGTTTTTTTTCACCAAAAGCATTGCTCTGTATGGAGATCCTGTGGACCAAAGGTTGTTCTTGTTGGTACTTGTCCCTCCATTTGTTTCGGGCGGGAACTGACATCAAGAAAAACTGGTGGTCAGCAGAGGATTGCCGGGCAATCAGCTGCAGCAAGAATTGCCGGCAAGTCAGATATGCTGCATGACCAAGACCGTCGACCTGCAACGAAAAGTCATAGCACCCCAAAAAGTATGCCTGAACACACATATAGATGCAGGAGAGATGTTGACAATTTCTAGCCTGGCAGCCATCCCATTTTTTAAAGGTGTAACAAGCCTGCTGTGCAGCACACTATACATGTGTTAGTTCACAAACAGGGACCCTACCGGCAACATCTGGGGTCAGAACAACGCGCCAAACGTGAGTGCTGACCTGGTTTCAGTTCAAATCTCATCTGAGAAGTGTGGCAGTGTTTTAACCTCCTGTTGGTTGATGAATCCTTCGGGGATCATACTAAGTTCTACTATCCAAGATATTGGGGATTGCGATCATTGTCATCATCCATGATCTGGTAAACCCTTTGAACCTTCCCCGGAACGGAATGACAGACGGGTTGGTTCAGCCCCGTTTCACCGTTTCCCGCAGCCAGGCACCGATCTATTTTCCGCCCTCCTGGCCATTTGTGACTTGGCAAAATCTTAGTGCAACCAGGCCCAGAGTGATCACAGGTATTAATTATTCAAAAAATAAACGCAAGATGCCAGTATAATACGCTGAGGAAAATGAGTCAAACAACACCTCATTCAATCTTCAATCCTGCAGAGCAGCAGTGTTTCCTACACAATTTGAAATGGACAACATTGGAAAATCTACAAAAGATAGAAATGCAGTATAGCAGCCCCGATAAGATAGAAACACTTTTTCCGGGAAAGTATGGATGCTTGCCATTGCTTTCCTCATAATTTCCACTATTTCCAACTTTTCTAGCTGCTACAAACCATTCCAAGATGTTCAAACAGGTAACATTACCAAGGACGGATGGTTTTAGATCTGTCCCTGTGCCAGTCGAACGGTGGCAGGTAGCGTTTACAACGTCTGCGCTGTGAACGGTGCCCTCCCGCCCTGCCGCCCTGCGCTTTCGGGGAGTCGGGCGGACCGCGTCCATTGTTGTTTAAGCCATGGCAAAGTAACGGGGGGATCGAAACAAGATTTTCTTGGGAGGATCACGAACTGAGACAATTTGAGATTTGACAAAGATTACCAAGAATCAGCAGCAATTCATCTAAGTGATGAAATTAGCATAATCAGCCTGCAGCGTGTATGAGGATGAAAATGAAGGAGGGTGCCTGAAGATTGGTTTCTTGAAACGATTCTAGCTAACCCCCTGATGACACATGGATTCTTGTCTTGCAACTGGCTGGGGTATGCCTGCAACACCTAGGTACTTTATGTCCTGGGTACAGCTATGTACAGCTCATGAATTAGTCCTTTTCACACTCATGTGGGGTAAACCGACCTAATAAAAAGCCTTTATACCACCCATTTCTGGTGAGGATTCCACCGTCGTTTTGCTGAGGATTTTCAGTGATCTAGAGTATAGATATGTTCCATACCCAGGAGCCCACTAGAAATTGAACAGGTTTGGGGTTGACTACTATCATCTTGCACTCTGATGAAATACGATGGACGGGACGGGACTATTGATATATTTTTTTCCAATGTCCACGACTAATGATGAATATGACTACTCGTGTCTAGAAGCTCGCTAAGAACCTATCACCATTTTGGCAAACCTCATGGTTATTTTTTGGAAAGCTCATGGCATGTCCTGCTCCAACGCCTTTCGCGGCATTTCTGCGCAGCCCGATATAGTGCAGGTTGTTGCAAAACAGGCACTGTTTCAGCAAGTTCAAACTGCAGCAACTTCCTCTTTGTGCCTAAGAAAAGTGGCCAAACCAAGTAACCCCTTCAACCAAAATCATGAATTTCGCTGACAAATACTCATAGCGTCAGACAAACCATCCTCCACATTTGGCGCTCAGTTGGCCCTCTGTTGGCTGAATTCAGCCAGCATGGACAGTAGCGGATTGGACCCAGACTTGGTCCAGAGACTTGGTCGCAGCGGTTTTTGAATATCCCTCGCCAGTTTCATTGTGGGGGACCGTTGTGATGGCAACATGCTATGATTTTAACATGTAATTACTGGTACAGCCTATCTACATCATATTGTTAGATTATTAGATTATCATGTTGCTGGGTTTGAGGGAAATCCGTGCTTGAGATTATCCTATTTTGCCCTGGAAAGATAGCCTAAAACCCTCAGCTGAAATAATGGTCCAGGGACGCATGTTGGTATCATTGACTAGTGCTTACCAAGCAATTCCTCCTGATTTCTCCTCAATGATGGGGTGAACAGTTTGACTGGCTATTCAATCCCCCGTCCATATCAGATTTGATGATATCCCCCTCATTGATTGACTACGGTTCATTTCTTAATCATAGTTGCTTCATTGAATGATGATATTCGCCCAGGTGGCCCATTGGTAGCCAATTCTGGTTGATTTATTAAAAGGTTTTTTCTTTCGAAATGCTGCCAAATTGCTACCTCGTCCAATCAGATGTGTCTGAAAATCGGGCTAGCCCAAAATCTGATGGTTTATCAGTTCTTGAGATTATGAAACAATCATGTTCTCCAATAATATTGACATGGCTCATCATTTTTCAGGTATCCACCATGGTCAGTCGCACCAACACGGCCACGCACCAACCGTTCTAGCGATGCCCATGGCCCAGGACCATCAAACCCCCGGGCACCGGGGCTAGCCGTGCCAGCAGCCGGCGAAGCCTTACCAGCGCAGCAGGTGTGCCATTGTGGAAAAGATGTGGTCAAAACATGTCACAACAGGGAACCTAAAAGGCGGGTCAACCAACTAAAGACGTAGAAAGTGTGTATGTCAATGATCATGTATGATCATGTACTGTACTTGTTGATAGAAATGGTCAATTCAGTTTATCTACTTTTGCAGTGTTCGTAAGCCGTTGAAGAAGGTAGGATACACTGGTAAAGGTTCTAGAGATTTCTAGAGTGTTCATGAGTTTTCTTGATTGGCAGGAAGAGCCGTCATAAATGATCAGCACCTACTTGGAACGTAAAACGCATCTAACTATGACTATGAAACAATAGGTAGGCTGTCTATGAAGCAACTTAGCTATTTGGGGGTCCACATTAAAGATGGCTCGACTCGATAATCCGGCACTAGCTACCATCAGCGGAAAATCACCGGAAGGAGAACTGTTCTGTGATTCGCTGGCGATGTGCAAGGGCATAACCAGCAAAAGAACAGATTCCACCAAACCGAAGGAGAATCAATATTTTTTTTCACCAAGCAAAGATTCCACATTGTACCCAAAATAGGCCATAATCTTGTCTACCAACTGTCGAAACTTGGACATTCCACCGATTCCACCATAGCTTCATCACGTGTTTCACCAGAAACTCACCATCGATTCGCATAAACATCCTAGTAAATCATGATATGTGCCATGGTCAATAGTTTGATTATACAATATTATACACCCATATTGAAGGACGGTCATCAATTCATTTTCATAGGTCATAGGTGTTTTGACCGCGGCATATATGTTCCATTTATATGCTCCAGTAAATTGCAATTTCATGGACTAGATATGGGGTAAATCCATCTGAAAATTACTTTGCTTCGAGTGATCCCCACCACGATACTTTCTTTGGAATATAGTGTGATACAGATTTTGACATTCTTTTTCTGGCAAAACTTTATGG
>BGPT01000463.1:229-15095 GCA_003297045.1 Symbiodinium sp. clade C Y103 | reverse complement strand
CCTGGTCTCCAAGCAGGGCAATTGGTGGAAATCTTGAAGGGGGTCTTTGGCCTCTCTACATCACCGAAATTGTGGTGGTTGAAGCTTTCCAGCGACCTGCTGGATATCAAAATCAACTATGTCAACAGGATCTATGTCCTTGAGCAGAACGAGATTGATCCGTGCGTCTTCAGGGTCCGCGACGACAAGAACAAGGTGTGTGGCATGATCCTCACACATGTGGATGATCTTTTAGTAATGGCTGAACCAGGGCTTCATGATGAAGTGAAGAAGCAAATCAGCGCCAAGTTCCCTGTTGATGACTGGGAAAGTGACAAGTTTGAGTACATCGGCTGTGAGTACCAAGTTTCGGCCGACGAGGTGGTGATTACACAAACTGGGTACGCTGAGAGCCGTTTGGAAAGAATTACTGTTCCAAGTCATTTGCGCAATGAGGATCAAGCCCCTCCTGATTTGGTGGAGCGCAATAGAACCACCATTGGATGCTTGTCGTGGTTGGCGAAACAAACGAGGGCGGATCTCCAATTTCAAGTTTCTCAAGCGCAAAGAGTGCAGGGCAATCCCACTGTGGGGGATATCAAGGACACCAACCGCATTGTGGACGCTGCCAAGAACCACAAGCATGAGGGCATCAAATTGAAGCGTGTGCCAGAAGACCAGATGATCTTTCTAGCTTATCATGATGCCGCATGGGCCAATGTTGATCTTGATGGTGAACAAGATCAATCGTGGGATGGTGACTTTAAGAAAGCATCTCAGTTGGCGTNAACCTGCCTCTATTTGAGGAGCCTGATGCTATCTTTATTACCTGGTGTTTAACTCCAGACAAGGATGCCGGGAAGTACATGGACATTCACCTATGCACTGACTGCAAATCATTGTATGACCATCTTCACAAAGCTGGGACTCCTAAGCCCCCTACTGAAAGGCGTTTGGCATTGGATCTTGCTGCCATCAGGCAGTCCCTTCTGGTTGAGGCCAAACATCAGTGGAAGAAGCTGTACGGAGATGTGTCAGTGAGGCCCGACAAGCCTTGTAAACCACCACTGCATTGGGTTCCCACTGATAAGCAACTGGCTGATGTGCTGACGAAGAAGATGAAGCCGGAAGCATGGTGGGCTGCCGTGAGTAGTGGGCATTTGATTTTGCCTTTTACACTGCCGAATGCACACACATTGGAGCATGATNCATGGTGGGCTGCCGTGAGTAGTGGGCATTTGATTTTGCCTTTTACACTGCCGAATGCACACACATTGGAGCATGATACCTAGCCAGTGTGAATGCAATAGCATGTGCATTTCCTTTTGTGTATCATATGCAAGGTGACATGTTGCATCAATCGTCACTTGCCGGATCTCGCCGTGAAGGCACAAGGATTTCGAGCGACTCTAAGGACAAAAGGAGTGTCCCATGGCTGTGCCTTTGTTGTGACATCAACAGGGACATTAATCTCTGGTAAACAGCCACATAACTATGGGAAAATTGCAATTTTTAGTGGGAAAATCAACCAGAAATGGCCATTTTCAATAGTTATGTTAGTTTACCGGAGGGTAATGGGGATCTAAAAATTTCTGCTTTCAAGCTTGATGATGTCTTTTGGATGTCATTTTGGATGTCTATAGTGTTTATTTTGTTTATTGATGTGGGAGAAAGACCAATCTTTGCTGGCAGTTTGCTACTATACCCAACATATCAAATTCTGGATTCGAATTTCCCCAATCTGGGGTGAACTCTATTCTCGGTTTAACACCGCTATTTCCGGAAAACTCAGGGGAAAAACAACACGGTGTCCTATGATCATGGGGATTCAGCCCCCCCAAAAGTTGAGCCCCAAGCCCAACCATCACTTGGAGGGGTCACCGACCTTGGGGCGGTTGGTTGAATCCCCAACATGATGATTTTCCAATTTCAATGCCCCTGTAGAGTGGATTTCCCAGCCCGCCTATATTGGATGACGCCGGATAAATCCAACATTACAAGTTGGTTTATAAACCCAATTCACTATGGAAATAGATCTACCATCAATAGTCATATTCATATCACTAATTGAGTTTGTTATACCAATCAAACTTAACTGCCAGTCACAACTCCCATAGATACATATAAACATAGTATACTTTCTTATACCTCTGGGGACAAACGTCATGTTATACTTCCGTTCCCTTTCCAACCTTTCCACCGATTCCTCCGGCCTCCGCCGTTGAATCTGCACCGAGATCCGTGCGGCCGAAAAAGTGCAGAGTCGTTTCATCGTTCCGACCATCGCCAGTGTAGGGCTGGAGGAGGTGTGGAAGGCCGCCAGGCGCCCAGCCGGTGGGTTCTGGTGGGTTGGGGTAAGCCGCTGGGGTGATGGGTAGATGGGTATCTAAAGCCGTTTTTTGATGGTGATCAAGTCCATAAAGTTGGGAGATGCGGGTCCTATAGCCTATAAGTATGATGAATTTTGAGTATCCATGTAGTTCACTGGAGCTACTTCCCCAAGTGGTGAGGTGACCAGGGTTTCTGGTAGATATATCGAACTACTGGGTGTTTAACCACAAACAAACATAGTTTACAAGAAAGGCCCCCCTTTCTTCCAGTATAGTGGATATGTTTGATAATAACCATGATGAAAAAAACATGGGCGGCACCAGGCATCCGCCGCCCTTCCAAGTCTACGTCTTGGCCAACGACGACGGCAGCAGCCGCCAGCAGTTGGACACCGCTCTGTCGCTGGGCGTCGGGGCCTTGGTGGTCACCGTCGACGCCAACGCGCCGCGGCACGGCGCGCTGCACCGCGCCACCGCGGGGGCCACGGGGGTCTTCCCGTCGCCCAGCTTTGATGCTCGGAAAAGCCCATGGAGTTGGGAGGGAAACACACCAATTTGATGGTTTTTGATAGTTTTTAGTTGGGGTGACATCATTTTTGCATCATGGTTTTCCACGTGTGATGATATTTTTTTGGGGGATTCATGATTTGTTGAGCTGGTAAAAATCATATTTTTGGGGGACCTTCCTGCAGGCCACGTTTGAGTACCAGGAGGTGATAACTCGAGGTACTGTAAAAAAAACATCTTATGGAGGTGTCATGGTGATCTTTGGCAATTTCTTCGCCTTTTTTTTGGCTACCAAACAAGACCCCCAGTGAGAGGCCATATCGAGGTTTCCCAAAAAGGGGGTATCCTCAAATCATCCAAATTAAACCAATTTAGTCGTGAAACAGAGTTTCACTCATGGTGACTTGGGGATGCCGCATTTCAAGAAACCACCTTAAATATCCCAGACAAAATTGTGCATTCTGAGCAGGGAAGGGTTTTGTTTCAACACCAAGGACTGGAAGGCCTTGGAGCAGTTGAGGAAGAGCTTTCCGGTGGGTTAGCCTAGAGGGGCTGAGGTGGTGAGGGAGGAAAACGTGGAAATCAAGTTGAATTCCTGGGACTCTGTTGTAATTTGCTTCATATTGTACCTCATCTATTTTACAATTCAATGAATTCAATGTGTTTTCTTCTTCTCAGATGTTTTACCTCATTTTTCTGATCATTTTGTCCTATCTATACCTGCTTCATTCTTGTTTCTGGGGACTGTTCATTTTTCTTCACCTTTTTGGTCCGCCCTCTTTAATTTTTTCTTTTCATCCTTGTATCATTATTTTTTTTTCCGTTTTTTCTTTTTGTGTTTCTCTTTCATTCAGTGGTTTATTGGTTGCAATCATACTATAGTTATATTGTTGCAGAGTTTGATTGATGGGAGTATTGTGATAAAATGGCAGAAAAACTTGTAGGCATTGCGACATCGTTTCGATAGGGGTGTGGATGCAACCCACCAACTCAGATTCAGAATTAAAGTGTCTGCAACGAAGGCACTGCGTTTGTGTTTGTCTGAAATGAGGTAAAGCACCCATTTTACCGGAATTTAGATGGGGAAACCCGTGATCAATCTTGGGATTTAGGGCTACCTATTTTCAGAGGGAACAAGTGTCCGGCTGGCTATACTTTGGGTTGGGGATCTTTCCCTTAGAGCTCACCAAGCCTATGTTGGATGTCTCCAATTTTTTCCAGGGTCAAGCCAAACATCTACATTTGATGGTTTCCCATATATAGCGGTGGCAACGGGTGGTAGCTAAAGATTCCCAAGACTCTGCAGCTCAAGTGGGTGACCTCAACCTAACAGCTGGCACAGCGAGCTGAAAATGGGCTCCAATGGTCACCTCTTTTGATCCGACAAATCTGCATGATGCGATCTCCTCGCGTTCACATCTGCGAAGTGCCTGTTGCACTTTCACGCCCCTGCATTTCCTCAAAGCAGGAAAAATTAAAAAGTTTCTTTTGGGGATGAGTGTTCTTGAGGCTCTTGGTGTTCAAAGGTGGTAATGCCCTGGCTTCGTCGCTTCTTTGCGGACATCATGTTGGGATCATGAACGATGCGCCATGCGTGGCCCATTTGATAGTACAAATCGAGTTCTTTTGCCCCACTTTTTGTGAGGGCATTGCTTAATTGGGCTTCACTGTGAACCCAGCGCACCTCGAGCCCATTGTTTCGCTGCGCTGACTTGATGCACAAAAGCTCAATGTCCGTCCTTCTCTCAGCTCCCTTTGTGCTGAGCTCTTCAGTATTCAGTTTGTCAAAAACATTTCGGGAATCACTAATATCACAACCAGGAATTTTATTCGCAGTTCCATCAACATCAAAAATATTTGGGGATTCTTCCAAAAACTCACCATATTGATACCTGGCATGGAACAACATGTCTTCACCTGAAACAGTGGCCTTTGCCTCAGCAGCACCTGGACTCCTAGCAACCCTGTCAATCTTACTAGCCAACCAACCAATCGGAGTGACTTTTTCAACATGTCCTTGAGATAATGACACTGGTGCCAGACCTATGAAAATGCCCTGAGTGCTTCCACCATCTCTTCGGTTTTGACCGGCAGCGTCGCACCACGCATAAAGACCCAGGTGTGTTTCCTGGGAAAAAGCATGGATCACCATTTTATGGTGTCGCCTGGCTTTTGCTGCTTGTAGCAATTGATTCGTTTTGATTATGGTTTGAACTGTACTGACTGTCACATCTGAGAGTAAGAGTCCTACTTCCGCCGAAAAATGTGGAGCCACTTGTTGGGCATGCCAACTGATCGCTCCCAAAACAGAACGCAGCTGGCTTTTCTCATATTCTGTGGTAGCACTATACAAATCCCTTTTTCGAGTTGTGTTCAGGTTGATCTCGCTCACCTTGTCCATGTAGTTTGGCTGAGACAAGTGAAAGCTACCGTCAGGTTGTGCCTCTATGAGAACTCCACATTGAGTAAAACTATTTTCCTCCCAGTCGGTCCACCGAAAATGCTGTTGGATTTTCTGTTCAATGGCTTTCCACTCCGTATCAGATTCAGAACCCGAAAACAAGAAATCATCAACGTGCCCTGCGACCACTGCTCGTAAGACGCCTTGTGGCTTCCAGAACCAACAGCATGGATCAGCCCATGACTTCACTAGTCCTAGGCCTTGCAAGTATTCAGAGATGCTGCGATACCACTCCAGTGGTCAGTCCACAAGTCCATAGCATCCTCGTTTGACTTTCACTATCTCCTCTTTTCCCAAACCCATAGCTTCAAGAATTTCAGGACAGGGTACGCAGTAAAGGTCACTTGGATAAGTTCTCCCCTGTAAAAAGGCTCCTGTAACGTCCCCCTTTTTCACACGCCATCCACGTCGTGCTGTTTCATGAAGGACAAACTGTCTTGTTTGTTTTGTCATCACAGGAGTTGTAGTTGCCCGAAATTCATAGCTGGGATCTTGATAACCTTTCAAGATTGCTCTTGCTTTGGGTTTGACTGTCCCGTCATCTTTTGTCTTCCATGTGAGTATCCACCGCATGCCAATGGTTTTGGACAGGGGTGGTCTCAACTCCGGAGGAAGAGCCTCGAAAGCTTTTGCCGCCACAAAGTTCCGCACCTCACTTTGTTTTGCTTCCTGAAACGCTTCGTAATCCTTTGGAGATAGTCTCTTCTCGTTCACCTCTATGGCCCTTCGCTTGAGAGCTCCTATAAAGAAAAGCTCAAAGTTGTCCACAAAGTTTTGGATACCTCGTTTGCTAGTTGGGAGGTCAATGGCAATCTCCACACTGGCTCCTTCTTCCGCCCAAAAAGCTTCACCCTCTGCAGTGCCATTGCACTCTTCACTCACCAGGTTCCACCAAGCTTCAGCTGTTGTTTCGGTTGCCATGGCGGCATCTGGTGGGCTGCTGCCACTGGCTCGATTCGGTGCTGTCACTGGATATGGTGTAGATCTTTGAGCAGGTCGTTTCTGTGAGTACCTCCGTGAAGGTTGAGCCGTCTCTGAGGGATTTTGTGCCATTTCCCAATCTTCATCATTTGGCACATCTTGTGAGATATCCCAGTATTCGTTGCCTCCAAGTTCAGACGCAACTCGGGGGAAATTCCATGGTGCCCCCTCATTCTGTGGATCTGCTATGTGTTCTAGTAGTTCTTCTCGGGATGAAGCCCTTCGGAGCTGTTCAGGGCAACACTTGATCAGACGCCTACCACGAACACACCAGATTGAACTACTTGCCGCCAGTTCGCCCTTGTCATTTCTTTTTGACTCAGTTGCTAAAACCCTCGCTGGACCTAAAAACATCCCATTCTTCCCTGCAGCTTGACTCTTCACCTGTTTTCTCCAGAAATAAACTAGGTCTCCTGGTCGGTAGTCATATGCACGCTGAGCACGAGAGTTCAGAGCCCGCTTGATGCGTTCCTGAGCTTGCCAGTCAGACAAGGCTTGTTCGGCCACTTTTTGTCGCTCTATATCTTTCTCAAACTCTTCACTAGGGTTATTGAGTAAATTGTCCACTTGTTGGCCTGTCAGACTGTGGACAAAGCGACCGGTTTCATCTGGTGCACGTCCCAGTACATGCTGTGTGGGTGAATACCCTCTAATCAGTTCTCGCTGATTACATGTGCGAACTGCTTCGGAAAGCGCTGCTGCCGCACTAATGGTATGGTCAGCTTGGGCCAATTTGGTCATGACGGATTTCACCGAGTCAATGGCCTTTTCACATATTCCATTTTTCCAGTGAGCCTCCCCCGGGATAACATCTAAAAAGATTCCCTTTTCATCACAAAAACGTTCAACCGCCAAACTCCTAAAAGCACCACTAGGATCCAAACGCAACACATTGGGACAACCAAAGTACTGAATCCAGCCCTCTTGAAAGTAGTCCAAAAACTGGGCAGCGTTCATGGTTTGTTTCTTTCCCTGAGTTGATTCTTGCAATTCGGAACCTACTACCCTCATCAACCACCAAAGTGAACTCATCTTCTTCTTGGGTTCCCGGATGAAACCATTTTCCCCCATCCGCACTCACATTAGACAACTTAGGGGGAACAGCCTCCAAAGAAGCAACATGTTTGTGGTTCACCCGTTTACTTTCTTCACACACCGAACACTTGAACTGTTTCGCCAACTCAAGAACCCTTTTTGGGACCCCTCTCCGCTGTAAAGCCTGTATCATGTGACGTGTGCTACAGTGACCCGTGGCAGCATGAAGCAAGTACAGCTTTTTGTTGATCTCAGAATCTCCCATACCTTCTTTGAGGGGTTGTTGAACCATGGCCTCTTCTTTGGGGTCTTCATGATTTTGGGATCCCATTTCAAAACACGCCCTTTTGGGGTTCTTTTTGGGGTCCTCATTTTGGGGTTTACCCTGACAACAGAACCCACAAGTGACATCCGCATCATGGTGTTTGAGTTCATGGCACACACAGAACCCTCCCTCGCCAAACCGTGTCAGTAAACAGCTGCGGCCCTCCATTTCTCGTTGCAACAGACTGGCATCCAACTCCCGAAAAATCCCCTTACAAATCACCTTCACCAGTTCGGGGGTATAATAAGCCGTCATTCCCGCATTACCTCCCTCACACTTCGCATGCTGGTAATTTGGGGGGCATTTGCAACGACGTTCCAACAGATCAGCCATGGTTTGTTGAGTGGTCATGAACTTCCAGCCCTTGTGCATCAAACCCTGAGTTTTGGGATCCCGAAGACCAACCCTACAACCATGAGTAACCCCAAAATAAGGTTTGTACTTCTTTTGGAGGTTTTGAATCAACGGCAGTCTCCATCCCAGGCATCGTTCCGCCCACTCCCAAGTCGCATGAATTCCGTGTTGAATGCAATACTGGTACACACAGCTGGCCCCAACATATTGCTTCAGCGCCTGTCGGCGTTTTTCCTGGAGTGCCTGAACTTGCTCTGGGGTACGTTGATTAATTGATTGGAGAGGGGAATAAGGACCACAAATGGGACTAATCCAAACATGACGGGGGCCCAACAAATCAATTCGACTGATGATGTTTTTAACCCCTTCCCCTGTCTCCAAATTGCAGTTGTTCCAGTGTGAACACCGGACCGCGGCTTCTGGATAGCCGGCTTGGCGTTGGACTTCACTGCTCAAACGGCTCTCAGGTGAACATGCAACTTCAATCAACAAAGTTCTTTGAGTCCCCATCAAGCTGTGAAAAACCTGGGGACCGATATCATTGGCAGCATGTTCAAAGAACCGTGACATATTGTCAGAGAGTCTTTGTTTCTCTGACTTATACTGTACTGAAAAGGGATCCGGCTCAGCTTCTGGGCCACTCACTTTGAGAACATCTCCACCTTGTCGAAGCTGTTCACCGAGCTCGTCTCGCTGCGCTTGTGAGGACGTTCCTCCTTCAGGTTGGTGAGCTCTTCCTTCATCTCCTGGAGGGCTGTGGCCATCTGCTGTAGGAGATGGGTCTGAGCTTGGTCTGTCGAGCCAGTCGCTTCGTGCTCTTCCTTCTTCACCTTGCTGGTCAAGGGTGGTGGCACAGCTGGGTAGGTGTCCATTTGCTCGGGATGGTTCTCCATCTCGATCCACTTGACAAAGCGGGTCAGGCGAATGCATGTCTCCCCCTCGCCCACAGTCTTTTGTGCCCAGGCCACATACCCCGGGTCCACTTTCTTGACCTCCATGTAGCTCTTGCTGGCATGACGACCAAAACCCATGGGATCTGTCCCGTCCGGCTTGCTCACCATGTAGATCTTTTCCACGCACTTCTTGGAGAGTTCTTCCATGACTTCGTTTCCTGTGATGGGGACACCCAACGCATCCTTGGTGAACTGTTGGAGAGTGGCCTTGTTCTTCTTGGCCTCGTTCAGACGGATCATCCACAGCTGAAGGGAGGTCTGAGTCTTTCCCCGGTGGCGGTAGATGCCCTTGCTCTCTTCCAGCTCGGTCAGGCGGACTTTGAGCTCTGACACACTCCATGAGGTGGGTGGTGTCTCGCCCAAGTCCTTGATGGCTTGGATGAACTCGCCCTTCTTGGTGGGTCGTGCCATGGTCGCGATTGCCGGAGACAAACTGGGGCGCTGCAGCTACTTGGGCTCCTTGAGGTCCAGGATTGCTGCAGTGCTGTGTTTCTCTGGCAATTGCTGTTGAGTCCTCAAAACGAACATCACTATCCCCAAAACCAACAAGTTTACTATTAACATGTTCATCAACATCACAAACATTTTTGGGAGGATTGCAAGGCTGTTCAAAAACCTGTGTTTGTTTCTCGACCTCTCGATCACCAGCAGGCTCCAGTGATGAGAGGAGCTGTCCCTAGGAACCTACGCAGTACTCACGCAAGCTTGGCACAGGCTTGCAACTGTCTACAGCATCCCTGTACATGTCATCAGAAATTGGAATCAGTTGATGACCCGCACTTGAACGTTCAGCTTGAATGATGCGAGACTTATCCAGGTTCCTAAAACAGATCAAATCCTCCTGAAAATCCACAATGGCCCCCAAAGTGCGCAAAGTCTCAACCGACAGCAAAACGGGACCTGTTCCACGGTCCAAGGCATGAATGGTCAAATGACCTGGTTTGGAATCAGCTGTGACCTGCAAAGTAGTGGTACTACAGCAAGTATCCCTACTTGAGTTCCCAAAACCAAAAGAGGGTCGATTGTTGGGGTCGACATGAATCACTCGGTCATGCTGATACTTCTGAAGGTTGCCTTCTTGAATAGCTTCTAAGGCATGCACGGAGGCCAACGTTTTGGTGGCACCGCCGTCAACTACGGCCAGCCCGGCTGCAATAGCCTCAGATGTGCTTTTCCGATGTGCCTCATCGGTGATGGCCAAGCAATGGTCCCCCTCGTGGAAGCAAACGAACGGTGCCGCATTCTCTTCAACCACATTGGCCGATGCCTTTGTTGGTGCATGTCGGTCAGGACATTGGGCAATTTTGTGGGGCCCGCCACATTTGAAGCAAGAGATGTTTTGGTTGGTGGACTTGTACTTTTCCTGAAAGCTCACCTTCCCCTTGCTGGCATTCATGTAGTACTGCCGATTCATCTTGACTTGGTGCTGTTTGGCTCTGGCGTCTCGGAGAGTTCTCCGTGCCTGGTCTATGGTGGCCATGGCATCTTGAGCTTGTTCTTCAGCTTCTCCAATCAAGATGATGCCCTCATCCGTCATACCTTGATGCTGAAGGGACAAAGCAGTGAGCCCAAGCTCCTCTGGTTCATCATCAAGTTCTTGTGACAGGTGTTCCTGCCAGTAGCCCATGTTCTTGACATTCTGGTCTCTACGCCTAAGGTCTTCCTCAGGCCACTGGTTGCGTAGTTCCTGAGCCACTCGGGAGACACTAAAGTTGCCTCGGATGGCTGTTTGGATCATGTTCTTCTCGTGGCTGTCGAGGCCGGAGTCAATCAGCATGTACCAGCCCTGGAGGAAATCTGGCAGCAGCTCAGGCGTAGACAAAGTCCAAGCCTCAGCTTCTTGAGTGTGGCTCCAGCCATCGCTGGAAGGTCGGTAAGCTGACCATGACTCAGCTTGTTCCTGCACAGATTCATAGCTATCATCTCGGCTATCGGCCCCCCTGGGCTCTTCAGCCTGCTGTTGGCCTCGACCACGCTCCTGAGACTCATCCCACCAGTCTTGTTGGTCTGTGGAATTCCACTGACGCCATTGGTCATAGTTCCAACCCCCAGATTGCCAAGACCAGCTCTCGCTATTTTGGGCTCTCCATTGAGCTCCGGACTCATAGTGCTTCTGGACCCTTGACAGGGCCTGACGTGCACGATTGTACACATCGGTCTTCCTGACGATGTAGTCACTCATTGACTCCATCTTTTTCCGGCTACTCTGGCGGAAGTACTTGTTCAGCATCTCTGACAACTCAGGGATCCTCGGCTTCCCAAGGCTAGCTCTCAGGTGGCTCAAAAGATGTTGTACCTCCATCAAAAGACACCCATGTTGACCTTTTTCCCAGTACGAACTTCTTGGCTGTGCCTGAAAGTTCCCCCACCAGTCTTGGTCCACAGAGATATCTCTTATGGTATGGGATGCCTTGTTCCCATAACAAGGCTGCATCCTCGTAGTCCTGAAAGTTCGCCGCATCTCCGCTCCACTGTGGCACACCATCGCGAGACCGCGAGATCTCACCACCTGCGCCACTGCTCGCCATCCTATGAGGGCTTCGCGCTCACAGGACTCCACGCCCCTGGATTCGGCCTGTCTTCAGGCGCGGTGGCAACGGGTGGTAGCTAAAGATTCCCAAGACTCTGCAGCTCAAGTGGGTGACCTCAACCTAACAGCTGGCACAGCGAGCTGAAAATGGGCTCCTATGGTCACCTCTTTTGATCCGACAAATCTGCATGATGCGATCTCCTCGCGTTCACATCTGCGAAGTGCCTGTTGCACTTTCATATTTATATATATATATAGATAGAATCCTGTGTGTTGGTTGTATATGTCATTACTCTCCGGTCGTCGAAAAAACGCGGGAGAAATTGCTACGTTTGAATAACCAGAGAGCAAATCTATTTCCAAAAACGTCCCGGGTCCCGGGGTTTTCGTGAGGCAGACGTGCCAGTCTACCTGAAAGGTATCCAGAGTGCGGAGGATGCACTGCAGGTGTCGAACGGGGGGCTGCACATGGAATGTTTGCTGTGGGTGAAGATTGATTCATTGATTGCTCGGTTTATTTTCTTATTCATTTTAAATTTGTTTATTTATTTTGAACTAAACTGTGCTTCTATGTATTTGTGTTTTCTTTATTTCGTCGTCATTATTCTAATTTCAATCCAATCCAGTGCAATCTAATCTATCTTTGAACAGATCGCTTGATTGACTGGTTGATTCTCATTGATGGATCAATATGACGAACCTATTCGTAATCTGATTGATTTATCCAGCAGATTTTATTGATTGCCTGACTGGTCTTTGTCATCTACTAATCTAATAGATTAGATATTGATTGACTGATCGCATCAGAAATCTCAGAATAACCAAAGCGGCAGCGATACCGACCACAATAGGAATCATCAGAATGAATCATACTCATGCTGATGATGACAATGGTAATTAATACTGATATTCACTAGTGATCCAGTAATGATCATCTTCGAATAGTCGTGGTGAATTTGGTCCACTGGGGCTACGCCAGGCAGTAGCCATGGGCGTCAAAGGCATCGTGGTGTCCAATCACGGGGGCCGTGCTTGTGGGAACGCCATTGGCCACTCGTTTGTTTTGGGTCTGGCCAGGTGGATGCAGATTGGGTTAGTGGATATATCGGATTCATTTTTGGGTGAATCTTATACTACCTTATTCATATACATTGTCTATATATACAGTATATATATATATATACACTGTGAATACTGTGTGCATATTTACAGTGTGTATATATCATATATATATATTTACAGTGTGTATATATTTACAGTGTGTATATATTTACAGTGTGTATATATTTACAGTGTGTATATGATACATACATATATATATATATAGATATATATATACACAATAGTGCGTATAATTTACAATATATATATATATGTATATGTAGATCTTTGGAATATTGAGACTTATGTACAATTATGGGAAGTAGCGATTCAATTCCTAGCTTTGGGGTTGAACATGCACCCAGTGTATGAATGGATGGTTTCAAGTGGAAATCTACAGGAAACCGTGATTTAAAAAAACACAAATGAGTTTGGAACATGACTTTCCTATTGAAGATATGGCAATGTTTGGTTCCATGCTAAATTCACGGGGTGTACATAAATGGGTATATGTTGTGGTATATACCATATACCCTAGTGGCTGATTGGGTTGCACAACCTATGATGCTAGATGTACCCAAAAGCTATCTAAGGAACAATACAATTGGCTCACATGAAAAAAAACATCACATTGGGTGTTTTCATCTACTGTAGAAATGGGTTTGAGCAATGGTTCCAAATCACTCGCCAACGTGAAGAAATAGGTTGATCTTTGGGGCGATGAGCCCAACGGCCATGGGATTTATCAAACCCAATGCGGACTTCTCAGCACCATGCTGCGAACCATTGTGGGTTCTCTGTGGCCGGTAATTTTTGGAGCTGATAGAGCCAAGGTGAACCCCAGGTCGAACTTCTTTCACATAAGAAACAGGCAGTAGATGGCAGGTTACGGGCTTCCCGTGCTGTGGTGGCCGTATTGTTTCTTTTCGAAGTGCTGTCGTAGGATTGTGCCCAGCAGTAGGGGAGTAGGAAAACGCACTTCAGGTTCTGCTCGGAGAAGGTATGGGTCGATTTTGCGCAGGAACATGTCGATTTTTGGCAACAACATATTAACAATTGAGGAAATACATTGAACGAAATGCTTGTTTTGGGCCGCTTCTTTGTTGCAAGTCATCTCTGCAATCCAAACGTATGCGGCGAATTGCGTTTCCTGCATCTTGCTGCATACTTGCCAAGTGAACTAGCCTTTCTACCCGCTTCACCCGTTTGCCTAGCTTGCATCTGCTATTTTGCCCCGGTGCATTTCAATCGTTTGTCTTCTAAACGTTGTCATCACAATCACAAACTTTACTATTTTGACCTAACTCAATCCTATTTAAAATTACCAGCCGGCATGACCATGGTTTTACCAATGACGCTGAATGCTGACTTTTGCCCCCTTGCAAAAACTCTTCACCTTTGACAATTAAAAAACGTGTTGCCCATATTTGTCATCATCGTATTTACAGTAATTACTGTAAAACAATGAAACATGATTTTATTTATGAGGCTTACGCCTGACAGCCGGGCGCCGGCCAGTTGGAACCACGGGACCGTATCGGATGCAAGGTGGGGGCCCACGGTGGCGCAGAAGGTGCCGTTGTTGTTGTTGTTGTTGTTGTTGTTGTTGTCGTTGTCGTTGTGGTTGTTGTTGTTGTTGTTGTTGTTGTTGTTGTTGTTGTTGTTGTTGTCGTGGTTGTGGTTGTTGTTGTTGTTGTTGTTGTTGTTGTTGTTGTTGTTCTTGTTCTTGTTGTTGTTGTTGTTGTTGTTGTTGTTGTTGTTGTTGTTGTTCTTGTTCTTGTTGTTGTTGTTGTTGTTGTTGTTGTTGTTGTTGTTGTTGTTGTTGTTGTTGTTGTTGTCGTTGTTGTCGTTGCTATCAAAGCCCCAGTTGGCCCCATCTTGGCCCAACTTGGCCCGATCATGGCCCAAGTTGGCCCTAGCTTGGCCCAAGTTGGCGCCATCTTCACCCAAGTTGGCCCCATCTTGGCCTAAGCTGGCCCCAGCTTGCCCCAAGTTGGCTCCATCTTGGNTGGCCCAAGTTGGCGCCATCTTCACCCAAGTTGGCCCCATCTTGGCCTAAGCTGGCCCCAGCTTGCCCCAAGTTGGCTCCATCTTGGCCCAAGTTGGCCAAAAGTTGGCCCCATCTTGACCCAAGGTGGCCCCATCTTGGCCCAAGTTGCCGCCATCTTGGCCCAAGTTGGCCCCATCTTAGCCCAAGTTGGCCCCATCTGGGCCCCATCCTGGCCCCATCTTGGCCCAAGTTGGCCCCATCTTGGCCCAAGTTGGCCCTATCCTGGCCCTATGTTGGCCCCATGTTGGCCCCTGTTGGCC
>BGPT01000462.1:360488-409027 GCA_003297045.1 Symbiodinium sp. clade C Y103 | reverse complement strand
GCTATGACATCTCTAGGTCTTGACAGTCAAGTGCTATGACATCTCTAGGTCTTGACAGTCAATTGCTATGACATCTCTAGGTCTTGACAGTCAATTGCTATGACATCTCTAGGTCTTGACAGTCAATTGCTATGGCATCTCTAGGTCTTGACAGTCAATTGCTATGACATCTCTAGGTTTTGACAGTCAATTGCTATGACATCTCTAGCTTTTGACATTCAATTGCTTTTGACATCTCTAGGTATTGCTATTCAAGTGTCTAGCTATTCAAATGAATTGCAGATCACTTTTCGTAAGACGGAAGTATAGACTTCTAAACTTCCNGACATCTCTAGGTATTGCTATTCAAGTGTCTAGCTATTCAAATGAATTGCAGATCACTTTTCGTAAGACGGAAGTATAGACTTCTAAACTTCCTTCGATAATGTGGATCTCTCACCTCATGATTTTTGGCGAGGATGAAAAAGACACTGAAAGACAGTTCAGGCACAAGCTTGTGGCAGGTGCCGACACGCTCGGTGGTCTGGAAAATGAAGCTCCAAGCCAGACCGAGCGCCCTCATCCTGGCCACCTTGAGCATCATATACTCCCGGTTCGCTGCCGGCGCAGTGGGGGGGAAGATTGGCCATCTTCTTTTCTAAGGCCTTGATGCGCTTCATCCACTTGGTGTGGTTGTCGGCCATTTCTTCTGCCGTCAACGGCTCAGCGAGCTGAGCCTCAGGCGCCTGCACCCTCTGACCTTCAACCGCCCGTTTTTCGGCAACGGTCTTGCCCAGGCCGCGGATCTTGGCCACAATCTTCTGCGTGGTAGCCCTCTTTGCCTTCCGCTTGCCGCCCAAAAATTTGGGCAGAAGGACCTCGGCAAGAACGGACAGGCTTCGCGCGGCCATCAGCACAGCCCCTGGCGTGAACGGAGTGCCTCTGCAGGTCTTGTCCTTCAAAGATCTATGTGGTCATGATAAGGTTGAAACAGAAAAGATAAGGTTAAAAAAGGATAACATTCCAATCTCATTTTTGGAAAATGAGGTGAAAAAGTGGCACCCTGTCCTGCTCCAGGTGCCGGAAGAAGAGCTTCAAGTTGTCCACGCTGGCTAGGGCATGCACCGGGGTCGGGCTCTCTTGGGGCATGTTCTCAATGTGCCCTGCGTGGTACAGCCAGCCCATGTATTGCCTAAGGGCGTACCAATGCATCTTTGCAGTTGCAGTTCCACAGACCCTCTTTCGAGGACTGCCCTGCGCCTGGCTGGAGTGCACCGTGGACATGAAATAGTCCTTCAACGGTCCTTCGGCTTCACCCTCATCGACCGCATACTTGTGCTTGAGGTGTCCGGGGCCAGGGTGCCGGCCAGACTAGCCCTTGTTAGGCGTCCGACGGCATCGTAATGCCACTCCAAGATATTGCACAATGTGAAGGTGGTGGCCGGTTGCTCGTTCCACCCGGAGGTCTTGCCAATGGCCCGCAGCACGAGGTCTTCTTCGGCTGCATCTGGGACAAGCTGGTAGATGGTGACGCCATAGCCGGTGGAGTCACAAAAAGGCCTTGGTAGGCTGTAATAAGCTACAATAAGGTACAAAAGATGTGGGTAGTATGCCTTTCGTTGTCAAATAAGGTTGAAAAAGATCAAGGCTTCCCCCTTATGTTACCATAAATAAGGTAGAAAAGTAAGCTGGCCATCTTTGACCAGATGCCTGCAAGGTAACATCGTCTCCCCATATGCCAGATAGAATGCCAGAAAGAATGTCAAAAGATATGCCAGATAGAATGTCAGAATATACGTCAGATAAAATGTCAGAAAGAATGCCAGATAGAATGTCAAAGCATATGTCAGAGAGAATGTCAGATAGAATGCCAGGAGGAAGAGGAGGAGAGGACAACTCTGATGAAATCTAGAGACCGAAGGTCGCTAGATTTCATCNGAGGAAGAGGAGGAGAGGACAACTCTGATGAAATCTAGAGACCGAAGGTCGCTAGATTTCATCAGAGTTGTCCTCTCCTCCTCTTCCCTGCCAGAATATTTTGCCAGAAAGAATGTCAAAATATGTATCACACTATATGCCAAATAAAGTCAAATGGTGGGGATCACTCGAAGAAAGTCATTTTGCTTTCTTTTTGTGTACCTTTATTCTCCAGTTGCTGATTCCAATTTATTTTTCACAGGATAAGGTAGAAAAGACTGCCTTTTTTCACCTATATAATTATGTCACAATAAGGTCGAAAAAGTGGGTCCTTTCCACCCTAGCATGACATGTTAGCTTATTGTTGGCTCTTTGGGGGTGCCTCCTGGTTTCCCCTTTTCACCTTCCTCATTGTGCATTTTCTTCTGTCAAGCCCCCTTGTCCGTTCAGGCCCTGGTTCTTTTTCCTTGTCGTGCTGGACGTCCTCAGGGCAAGTGTGGCGCCCTAAAAACAAACATTTTTTCCCTTCCGATGGGTGCCGAGGCGTTTTTTTGCGATCCGTAAGCAATTGCACTAGCTATGAAGCTTTAGTTGGGGGGAGGGGGGAATTTTTGCTATAGAATCGTGGGCTTTTCCACGTTTTTGAAAAAGTCGTGAAATCGACCAAGTTGCCAAACTCGGGCTCAACATGGCCCAACATGGGCCCAACATAGGCCCAACATGCCTCAACGTAGGCACAACATAGGCCCAACATGCTTGCCCAACATGGCTGAACATCGGCCCGACATGGGCCCAATATGGCCCAATATCGCTCAACATGGCTCAACATGGCCCAACATGGCCCAACATGGCCCAACACGGCCCAACATAGAGCCAACATTGGACCAACATACTCCAACTTACAAACTCCCAAGCTAACACTCCGGTGCGGGCGGTTGTCGTCGCGAAGCGACCAGAATATAGTACAAAAGATATAGTACATGAAGGGTATACGGTGGATCTACTTCTTCTGGGCCTTCTTGGCCGGCCTTCTTGACTGCGTTTTCTTCCACCTTCTAGAACCTTGATTTGATGAGATGGCCCTTGAGGAGCTTTGGTGGTAGTGGCGGAGCGATGTTCCAGCGTCATGTCCCACAAACAACTGGAGGCTCCTCGCCATATGGGGGGCTTGGCTCAAAGAAGGGTCTTGGACCAAGTGGGCTTCAGCTGCACCCTGGTATCTGTGGATGTCGCCTGCCCAATGCTTGCTTGATGCCGCGCCTAAAGCCGTCATAGGGCACAGCTAAAAAGGGTGCCCTCTCGTCCATGCCTTCCCGATGGCTTTCGTCAGCGCTCTCTTGGCTTTGCGCTTCCCGTCGAGAACTTGGGGAGCAAGACTTCCGTGAGGACAGAAAGGCTGCGGGCAGCCATCTGCACTGCACCTGGTGTAAACGGCGTGCCTCGGCACGTCAAGTCCTCATTCAGGCTTCCGGGTGGCCATGATAAGGTTGAAAAAACAAAGATAAAGCTGACAAAGAGATGGATTATCATCTCATTGTTTGAAAATAAGCTGAAAAGTAAATATATCAACCCGTCCTCTTCCAGCATGTCTCTCGCAAGCAGGCAACCGGTTCAAGACTTCTTTTGCTTGTAACGTGTGGCGCTTTGTTCTTAGCCACAAAAGCGCTTTGCAAGCCCAAATAACTGCAAGCATTATTTCCGCTGCAGGACTATGTCTTCGACCAAGCAAATGGTCAGGGAAAAAACAAAACAGGAGAAATCTCCCAGATGAATCCAGTTTTGGCCATAAATCTTGTGGAAGCGAAGCTTTTTCCAGACCTGTGCGCACTTCTTCCATTTTTGATGTTGTCATCTTGGAAAATGGAAGAAGTCTCGCAGAATTGTTTCGTTTCGGAACACTATATTACATTTACACTAAACTACGCTACACTACCACTACAAATAAAAGTACATCTGCAACTGCAACGGCAACTGCGGCTACAACACCGCAACTGCAACTACAACTACCACTACAACTGCAATTTTAAGCACAACTGGAACTGCAACTACAACTGCGGCTACAACTACAGCCACCACTACAACTGCAACTACAACTGCCACTACACAACAACAACAACAACAACAACTACTACTACTACTACTACTACTTCTTCTTCTTCTACTACTACTACTCCTCCTACTACTACTACTACTTCAGCTACTACTACTACTACTCCTCCTACTACTACTACTACTACTTCAGCTACTACTACTACTCCTCCTCCTCCTCCTCCTACTACTACTACTACTACTTCAGCTACTACTACTACTACTACTACTCCTCCTCCTCCTCCTCCTACTACTACTACTACTACACCAACAGCAACCGCAACCGCAACTGCAACTGCAACTACAACTGCGCTGCAACGACAACTACAACTTCAAGTGCCACTACAACTAGAACTGCAACTGCAACGACAACTACATTACAACTACAACTGCAACTACAACTACACTACAACTACACTGCGCTGCCTCCAACCACTTTTCCATCCATCAGCAGGTTCGCTCTGCCATCCCTGCGTCACAGCAACCAAACTCTCCTATAGGTTTCCTATCTTTGAAACTTCCTCCACCGCCCTGTGCGGTACTACTTGTATTTAATAATCATTAAGCCATTATGAACCATGAATATCAACCCATTCTATTCTATTATCATTATAGTATAATCCCGTGAATGTTTGTTGGGTTTCTCCTTTCTCACCCCTTTCCAGAAGTCCAGGTTGACCCCCCAAGGCCCCCAAGCCGAGTTCAAGAGCGCCGGCAACGTCTCGATAATCTGGGCCCTGAAAACTCACGGCGGTTTGAAGGGGAAACTCATCGAACTACATCGACCTAAAGAAGCGATTCTCCATTGCCACATTTGATTACCGGAAGGTATCCATCTCAAAATAATCAAACATGATGGAAAATCTACTAAGATCATAAAACATCCTTCAAAAATGGTGGAAAATGGTGGAAAATCATCCAAGATTTTAAATTGAAACTTACCCAAATGATGCTATACCCGGACCCAAGGGGGAAACCCGCATGGCCACATTTCAGCAGGGCACGGGGTTCCCGAGTACAGGGGCTCAATGAACTTCTCCAGGGTGGTCAAATACTTCACATTGTCCTGCGCAAGTTTTGGCTGAAACGTGAGGGACCCAGACCCACTGGTGATTGACTGGGATCAAAGTGGGGGTCCTGGATGGAAAATACATGAAAAAATACACCCAAAATTCACCAGAATGAGCCAATTCACTGCGAAACCTTCTGGTTGTTGTAAATTAAAACCTTGGACACGGCATGACACGCCTCGACCGATCAAAAATGGTCCTTCGCTTCATTGAAGGCCTCCGTGATGGAGATATCCTGCCGGATGAGCACAGTATCCACTGGCATGTCACTGGCTTCTTCCACTTTGACAAACATGTAGCGTCGGCGTCGGTCAAAACTGCCAGTCTCACTGCATCAATTTGGTGCGAAAACTCATCAAAACTGTCTAGAAACCATGGTTTTTGCCACCCCAAAGAATGGAGGTTGACGGTAAATGTTTCCTCCAACGAATTTTGGGATCGTTAGAACTGCTGGATCTTCGCCCATCACGAGGTATACCCAGCTGGGTGACAGGACGATTTGCTTCCAGCGTCTGAGTGTGTTGAAGACCGTCTGGCGGCCTCAAAGATGAAGCATCTTGAAATCCTGAAAGCATCCTGATTGAAAAAATGATAGGTTTCACCACCGAGAAAAAAAAAACATCCATGATGATCACCTATCATAATGCTATGGCATGATGATAGGTGATCTCTGAAATCGCATGTCATCGCCATGAAATCTGCTGCATTTCGCTCTGGGATCCTAACTCTTTGGTGCCACATCACCACCACCCTGCTGTCGGGTCACTGCCTGCAGTTGGATCTGCTGGTGGTTTTTGATTGTAGTAAGCCCCAGAAATGCAAAAAAAACGATTCTACTAGCAATGATTCATACGTTTCTATATCTTTTGGGGGTATTCCATGAGATGTTGATCATCGTTTCCAAGATATCACTAGCCAGACGAGCCAGTCTGGACTAAACAGGCACCAAAACGGCAAATGTCATCTTCTCCGTTGTGCTTTCCTGGCTCATGCAGACGTAGCCGGGGGTTGCAGCCTTTTACCCGCTGCGTCTCCGGCTGAGCCGCAAACATGAAGCACATTGAAGACCGCCTTGCACTCCCGTCCTTGGGCAATTACTTCCACGACCAAGACATGCCAAGATGACTACTGTCAACGGGTGATCCGCCAAAAACAGGGTTGAGTCTTGAGCTAACTGAGGGGGATGCCCCACAATTCATCAGCAAGGGGGGTTCATTGATCTGGGGCTGAAAAACATAATGTACATATTATTGCTGATGTGATCGCAAAAGACAACCCAGCCAATACTAAGTGCGGAACCCTTCAACTGCTCCTTGGCCCAAGTCGTCATGACATGACACGGATGTCGTTGTTGCCAAAGGCAAAGTGAAAGACCCCCACTGCTTGATATTGGATGATGGACCATTGGATGGCATGTGGAGCCAAACTCAACCTCGCAAAAAGTCTAGGAAAGTGGTGATATAAAGGGGATGTTGTAGGGATGTCTTCAAACTGTTCACCCCTATGGTGAATGAAGCCCATAACAACCCTAAATTGCATGGCTCCCTCAAAGTGAGCTCCATCATCTGGTTCTTGCGGGGAAAACGTTGCAAATCAAGGTGAATCCACCTATACCACGTCACGTGGTTGGTTTCTTGCCCGCGACATCTCTTGAACCCCCAAAATAGATCATAAACCACTCCCACCCGCCAAAAAAAACACCAGAACATGCCCAAACATTTAAAACAAAGATCTTTGGGATCCAACAAAAACCGCCAAACACACAATAACAGCATCAGAAACCGAGCAGAATATAGAAAAAAACATAAACATCCATGAACACACATATAAAAAATAGATAAAGATACATAAATGACCCATTGATTACCAATGAAAGAAATCCGAACCAAGTCTCAGTGATGGATGTGATCTTCTGCATCCGACTGCGCCAGAAATCCAACTCACCTCGAGGCCCTGGCCTGGCCGCAGGAGATGTCCAAGTTTTGGGCTTTAAAAGTCATGGAAAATCCATCAACAACCGATCCAAAACCCATGGAAAACAGGAACACCCATGGTAAAACCATGGAAAATTATATTGAGTTCTCCTGCACTTCAACCAACTAAACACTTTTTGTAAGGAAAAGTGAGCAAGAAGTGTATGTTGCTTATAAGTTGCAACTATAGTGAAAGAGATCAAAAATACAGCGGGCTCTCGTCATTTTCTTGGAGCTTGACCTGGCCCCCAGCCATGCTCCAAACACATGGCACGGACGACTCTTGGATGTGAGTCTTCTCATCGATGCCTCAATTTCCACTGGAACCGGGTCGTTTCGGGTAGCATGTGACCCTGCGCAGCCATCTGGAAATGCCCCAAAAAAAGGAGCTTCATACCAACCGCTGCCGCTTTCTCCCTGTGAAAGTATGAAAACAGGAACTAAATAAGCTGTTCTTTGGGGATAGGTTCAGACTGTTATAAGTCATTCAAATGACTCTTGCAAACTTTTATCCTTTGGGGGTGGGGAATCCACATAATCTTAGTTCCGCTATGTTCCCCGTGATGTCAGCTTTGGCCATATATCTGTATAATTAAGCACGGTTTTAAACATATTTATGTCTGTGTGCCTATCTATGCATTATTATACATCTATCTATCTATCTATCTATAATGTCAGTGCATGGAACACATAACCACCCGCTTTCAACTAGCATTCCCGCCTTTCTCCAGGTAGGTTTCGATCTCGCGACACCAGGTCTGCGCGCGGAAATGGAGGTTCCGTTTCATTAGCAGCGATGGTTTTGCCGAGGCAGAGTCCATGATCCAAAATGTGATGAACCTATAGAAATCCACAGAGATATCTTGTGTTGAGAATAAAGGAAGGTGTTAAATAAGTTTAGATGGCTGAAGATGTTTTAAGATGTCTGAAGTCCAGATAGAATAGCAACCAACATGTGACACAGCGAATCGGTAGCTCCAAACACTGCCACCGTGAGATTCGTCTCACCACCAGGATTTTTGGTCGTTGGCCTCCAGTAAGGCTCCATACTCGCCAATAACCTGGACGGAGAGTGAAACCACTGGTGGATTGACGATCGCTTGGGGCACTGCTCCAATTGGAACCAGGAATCAACTAGTTACATCACATCATGTTACATCATGTTACATCTAGTTTCGGGAAACATGTTGAAACATGTTGAAACATCTTGAAATGAAACCGCTTCACATCATTTCGCGTCAGTCCTCCGGGTTCTCTCGCAGCATATCCTGGAAACCAGAGCACTTGGAAACCAACGTGTTCTCTTGCTGCAGCCACTGCAGGCAGCCCGGCAGCCCTTTTTTTCCCCCGCATCTCAGACTGTCGGAACTGGTGGCACAACATGGGCTCAGCCCCGCAAAGCCCAAGAAACATTCGCCAAGAGAATTTCGAACTGAAGCTTTACAATAGGAAAAATATGTATCTCTTGGATTTGCTTAAGGGGCTCTTAAAAGTAGACCATCTCCCCTATAGATTCCCCATTCCTGGTTTTCTCATTCGGAAAACAAACAGTCAACTGAAGCAAACCCAGGATAAATATACGAGTAATTCATAGTAGTTCCATCATCACACTCTGGCCATCGTCTTTCCATGTCTTTCCACTTCGTCACAGCTTGGGCCATCTGATTCCAAGCTGATTCAATGCCCCAGTGCCACATTTCCCGTAGCGACCCCAGGGACCATCGTGGTCCCATCATCTCGACTCAGTTGGAAGTAATCCAGCGCGGCCTCAGACTGGGAAAATCCCATTTGAAGTCCAATCTGCCTAGAAAAGATGGAAAAGATGGAAAAGAAAAATGTGTGAAACCTGTTGGAAAAGACCATTCAAGTTAAAAATCCGTCAAAAGAATCACTCGAAAACAACCAGCTAGCAATATCTTCACCAGATTTCACCACAATTTTGGCAAGCCAATCCGGGGTGCCCGGGCTTGAAAACTCCAACACCCAAGCAGCACCCACGATGCCGCCCAGCACCACCATGAGAATGATGCATCCCCTGAGCCAAGCCAAATGGCCCCGGAAAAATGGTGGAACTGGAAAAACCGAGGATGGAAATCTATTGGCGGAGACCCTGTGTATGCACAAACGTGTGTGTGTGTGTGTCAATATAAGGTCAAGCCAAAATTGAATCCGATGGCTAACGCAACCTTAGGTACACCTCAAAAAACAAGAACACAATAGAATCATGTGGAACAATGTGGAACAGGGATAGTAAACATCTCCAAATGGAAAAGGGGATTCACCATGATTCACCCATGAAGCTGTTCTCACGCCACCACCGCGACCCCAGGGCCGGCTTAGCTTGGCCTGAAGCAGCATCCACAACAGCTTGAACCCGGTGCGTCCTGTGACATTGGCTGATCCTAATGACATACCAACTCACTTGTCTCGCAGCGTGATTTTTGTACTGTTAGGTCAAAACCCATAGATCTCCCCACTCATCTCGGCTACTGCGGAGGTTACAAGCTGCTTCCCACTTCGTCTGATTTCATGATGCCTGTTAAAGCTCAAAACTTATGGCCGCTAAGTCTGTTTTCATTTTGATGCAGGATGTAATAGTTTCTAAATTATATGTAATCATGAAACATGAATCAAGCGGAATATGACCCTGTGGCCTAGAACCTGTTCTCAATTTTTCAGTTTAAGCCACTGCAGCAGCCAAAATCCAAGGAGCCGCACCACAAAAAAAAACACACAAAACGCCATTTCCAACTAGAAGAATGTCTTCTGGAGCCACTTTGATGAGGTGATCTCCCCATTTATTTTGCCAGAAGCACTGAGATTTTCTCGGAAGGACAGCTGTTATCCTCCATGTCACTCTCATCATCTGCGTCTTGGAAGAGCTTCCTGCATAGATTGAAGGGCAGGTTCTACCGATTGGCAGTGACATCTAGGATTTCATGGATTGGTGAGGACAATTTACAGGAAACCCCTCATATGCCATGGGAAAAACATGGAAAAAACTATGGCTTCCTTGAAGGATCATACTATCCTACTGTAATACGTATATTTAGCAGTATTGGAAACACAAATCCTAGTGGCCCCAATGCTAATTAGCGGGAATGATGTGTCCCAATGTAAATCGGCCCCAAAAAATTGGCTTGCCAACCTTCCTGAACCCACCAAAACATGGATGAAAGTCAGGGTTGCATGGGCGCTTTGTTGGTTTTGAAAGCCAAAAACCGCCGCAGAATCCAACACAAACCCAAGGCCACCTGGCTGCCCGGCCATCTGCTTTCGTCCCTTCTTTTCGAGCACCGTCCTGGAAATAGAGTCCAAAGGAGGTTAACTATGGCAACTATGATTGGTTCATGTTGGTTCACTATTCAATGGATTGGTTAATGGGAAAATTTACAGGAAACCATGGATTTTCCCATGAAATATAGGGGTTTCCTGTAAATTTTCCCTTAAACCAATCCAGTTGGAAACGTGGCAGATTCAGCCGCGCTGGAATCTCGTTCCGGCCTTGGTGCCTGTGAGTTTGTCCAGGGCCTGCACCTGCAGCAGGAAAAAAGTACTACAGCCATATCACCCGTTCGTTGTTGCTTCCTATCACCATCATATGAGAATCATATGATATCATACCATTATGATTTATGATCAACTATGATATCATATGCGAATGCGTTTTGCTGGTCAAATCCTTAACAAACATGTGCATCCACCCTCCGAAAGAAAACAATGTCTGTTAACTTCTCAATCCTCACTTCCAGCCCAGCGCCATGCCAGGAATAAGCTCGTCCCACTCGTGACTGATCTCAGAACAGCAACTGCAGCCAACCTCCCTGCAATCTGCTCCCAATGGCTGGAAAATTCACTGAATTCCCCTGCTTTTGGCCGAGATTTTAGACATGGGTGATTTCACAGCTTTGGCCAAGCCAGTTGATCTGAAGATCAGTCAACTCGAACAGGACGTCCCAAAGTGCAAACGAGCAACGGCACAACGGCGTAACTTCCCGGACTCTTTCTTCAGAGACGCTGCACACCTGGTACCCAGCTGTACCAAAGGGGGAAATTGGCTGGTTTCAAGGGCTGATTTTGGAAAAAAAATTAGGAAATCCATGAGTTTTTGGACTTCCTCATATAGGAGCTTACCTGCACGAACAGCTGGTTGGCTTCAGTGCCACTGTAGCCAATCAATCCATGCTATACCTGCGATCCCAAGTCCGCCTCTGTGGGTCTCCCTTGTCAGGGAACTGGAAGTTCCTGGCACGGCTGATGAGAAACTCCTGAAATCAGCTGAATGGGTCATGTCTTCAGCTGCTTCTGAGGTGAATCCACCAACTAATCTGACCGCAGATTGAGGATCAGACTTCACCGCTGTCCTCGCCATGGTCCGATGTTCAACCTCGATGGTGGAAATGGCGATATGAACAGCCCAGCATAGGGCCATCTTCTGGATTACCAGGCTTGGAACAAAACCATCTGGGCAATTTGCTCCCATTCTCAAGGTCAACACCCAAATGATTGTCACGGTAAAAAAATCACATCACATTCCGGAAAATAGTCTTGAGAATGGTTACATTAGCGATAATAGAGTAAACCATAGTAAATCATTATCATAATAGTAAACCACGCGTAAATCATAGGAAATCATACTAAACCACAGTTAAATCATAATAAATTCCTGGTAAATCATAGTAAATCACACTAAACCCCAGCTAAACCATTAAATCATACCCAATTTCACCCTGGGATGGCACAAACCTTCCAAAGTCGGTAAAACAAACCACCTCTGCCAGCCACACCTCGAAGAGATATGCGAAGTGCAGGTCGGAAGCACCCACCTGCAAGGTCTCTTTCCGGGTGGGTTGCAGAGGTCAGGCTCCAAACAATTTTATTGGCGGGTTTCAAGTAGTAGCTGGTTTTTCAGTGGTTTAACTGGTTCAACTGGTCGAAGTGGTTTAACTGTTTTAACTGTTTTTAAATGTTTCAAGCCTATGATATTGAAATGATGCTCACTTGGGTTTCACACTAGCAGACATATCCTGCTCAGTTTCTTCGGCGAAATCACCAGCTGAACTTGTCCTCATGAGCTGGTTTCAATCACAGTTCCCACCTGGCTCACCACCACAAGTCCTTTGACCAAGGCCTTGGAAAATTGGCAGTTCCAATTCACGGTTTCACCAAGGTGTTTTTTCCATGCCCCAGCCCCCAAAAAAAGACAAGCGTTCCTACATGATTGCTTTTGAACACCACAGCCCAGCTCAGCTGTTGCTTTTTTGAATCTAAGCAAGCCATCTGAAGGGAGGGCCTCCGCTTCGCAGAGTCCTCATGACATGCTGTGCAAGCATAAGCCGCAAGCCCGATTTCAACCTGCAGCCTATTGGGCAAAACTGGAGACCATCACTTGCACCATCACCATTCCAGAAAAGTCACCAAAGCAGCCTGGAACAAAAATCCTGAAGGATTCTGCCCCAAAAATGGAAGTCCAACAGGTTCCAGGGCCACCAAAATCTGATTAAACAGCTGCCGTCTCAAACATGTCAACTTTCCAACGAGTTCATCACCTGCAGGGGAGAAGGTGAATGGTTTTCTATGCCGATTGACCCCAACAAAGAGAAGCTAGAAGTCTAGCAACAAAATGATTAAAAGGTATAAACACATAAAAACAGTATAAATCCATGGCTTCTTCCCCAAAGCCGTTGCCCGTCAAATACTTCAAAGACCTTCGAATATGGATCCGAATCTGTGTACCTAAAGCAATATCAACGGGATCGATGCAGCCCGATCCAAGATCAGATGTTCTTCCTCACCCCAAAGTAAATCAAAATAACGAATTCGCAATCAAGTTACGGATCTAACAAGGCCCTAACATCTCTTCCGGATCTGTCAGCAGTTCAACCAACTTCAACCCATCCCATGTCCTGCCAGGCCCGGTGTGCCCCATGGGGATGTCACAGCGCCTGGTGAGTTACTTCGCCCGCCACTTCACTCAGGAACCACTCGCGATCCTCCGACCCCTGTGACCTTGCGCTCTCGACGCGGCAATTTCCCAAGGGTTGAAGCGCTGGGAAGAACCTAAGGGTAGATATGTCTATATCTCTATTCAGGTCTAATCATTTTATATTATCTAATGGGATCTAAGCTTGAACTTAGCGTATCTATCACATTTTTTCTGAATGTCATAGTATCTCATAATATGTAATTACATGTTGACCCGGGCCACCGAGAGCATGTCTGGGACACCTTGCCGTTGAACCAAGTGTGGGAACCGACTGGGATGTAGCCCAGCGATCAAGGGATGTGCCCCACCATGTCACCCACCAATGCCCGGTCGTCCCACATTTCAGAAAGAAGTCTATATCGAAGCACCCGTCCATACCCATCCCCTTGATGATAAAACCATCAAAACCAATGACAATAGTAGCTGTAAATGAAAGATTGAGTTGGTTTTCATTTCTAAAATCGATAGTGAACCATTGCAAATTGATACTCCACGAATTCTTATGGATATGGTTAACTGTTTGCCATAATCATTTCTCATTTTTTCATGAAATTACCCCAGCTTTTGGCTGCGTGTATGATGGTTTACGGTACCTGTGGATCCCCTTCATCAACTTGGATCGGATCAGGATCCCCATGAAAATCATGGTAAATCCCATGAAAACCCATGGAAACCATCACACTTCGCGTCACTTCCTCCCTAAACCACCGCGTTTGATGCGTCCCAGCCACAACGCCACGGACATCGACAGGTCGTCCCTTAAATCCTCCAAGTTGGCCAAGTGTTTGGCTGCAAACTCCAGGGCCTTGGAAAATGGATGGGATGACGAAAAATTCACGAAATAAGTGGAGGTTTAGGAGGTTTATAGCTGGGAAAATCTATAAATGGGTGGTGAATCTGTGGTGAATCTGTGGTGAATCTGTGGTGAACCTATGGTTAATCATGGTTGACCATCCAACTGAGGTTCCAACCGATGGATTTGTGGGAGATGTTAAATATGGTGACATATGATGAACTTGAGTTCCGCTTTTATGAAGCTGGTTGATACCTAGCATCATTGTTGGGAACTAGGGTTCATGAATTCAATGTGCCACCTGGTCTATCTTAACCCATGAAGGTTGAATTCCGATGTATGACATGATATGTGCAGGCTATCTAAGCAACTAAAAGTTGATTGGAGATCGTGGTTGAATGAGTCCTTGCGTCATGATTGAGATTGTTTTAGCCATGAACTGCGCTGATTGAAGATTGAATCTAGTTTTGTTGATTTAAGATGTTAAATTGTGACTAAATTCAAGCATGAAAACATGTTGATTCATCTGGGTAGTTTCAACATGTTCCAATCTTCAAGTTGAAAATAAATAGATGGCTGCTCAGGATCCCAAAAAATGTTGGGCATCGTCATTCTAATTCGTTGAGACATGGAAACCTAGCACCCTTTGGCATTGCGTCGCCCATTCCCCCTCTTGGAGTTCACGTAGCAAAGGCTGGAACCGGAAAATGCGACTGGAAACCGAGGGGCGGCTCTGCTTCAATCTTGTCTTCGCTGAACGCAAATGGTGGAAACTCACGGTTTGAAAATCATCAAACATACCCTAGATGGTAATCAAACATGGCAATGGACAATCCCCAATTCATAGATGGCGTTCCCATTTTAACCTCCATGTCGTTCAGGGATTTTCCAGTCATGTTTCATCTCCGGAGGCTATCTCCAGCTGTGAAAAGATAAGAATGGACCCTCTCAGGCTCCCAACGTCATGAACGGCAAGCGACGCTACCTTGAAGCTGAGCATTTAAGCGTTTGTCTGAAAATAGACCCCCAAACCCAATGGTTTTCATGATCATTATCCCTATTTAATGGCTATAATTAAGGGGATACCCTATTTTCAGACACACTCATTTGGCCCGGGTGAATAAAGGTGGGCCATCCATGAAGAACGGATTGCGAATGGCTCATACGAACCCCCCGCCTCGGAACATGAACTCCTCGAAATCACGGGCCTGACCATGCAGCATGCAGGGGGAAACTTCCAACTTACGAAAAGAAATGGTCTTTGATCATGTCTTTGACAAGTATGTGGGTTTTATGGAATTGTCCAGAACTTTGGCCTCCCCAAGAAATGTCAACACACATAACTTGGAACCATTTGGCGGCCACATGGAAAGGATCATTCGAATGATCTCATGTAGTGACTTGGACCCACCTCTCTGATCCGTCAGGTGACTCCAAATCACCTCGGTGCACAGAGGATTTTTTCCCCAAAAACTGCGTGGTTTTTGCAGGATCTGCATGGGATATAGCACTCCCCAAAGAGATAGAAAAGAAAAATCCAATTTAAATAGTCATGAATTACTCTTCTATCTTTTTGCCTCTTGTGATCAAACAGGGCTTGTCAATTGCGATGCTTGATTTCCGGAGGGCAATTGATGATAATCAATTGTAGCAACTTTAGTAATAAACCGTCACCATTTGGGGTTTACGAAATTGGGTATGCGCCTATGACTGGGATGATTCATATAAAAACGGTTGCAACATGATCAAACAAAAGATTCCACTGCGGCAAAGTTGAAGTTCCCGGGGGCATGTCCACAATGTTCAAAAAGATTCTAATCCCTCAAAAAGACAATAATTTGGCTCATTGGGTTGGTTTAAGGGGGAAATCTACCAAGAAAATCACGGCCCTTACCATCAAACATAGGAGAGGGGCCTGTAAACCTTCCCTTAAACCACTCCGATGATTGGCCAATCTTCCAGCTTTGGAGGATCATTGGCCCCCATCTTTCACCGTTCCAGTGCATCCAAGCAGCCGATTCCAGGCACCTGGCTGTAAAGGCTGCACTGACCATTGCTCCATGGGCCCTGACTATGATGGCTGGGGTACCCCAAACAAAAAGTCACAAATTACTCGAAAAATATCAATTGATATCCCAAACCACACTGATATTGTTGCCGGATTTTAAAATCCTAAATGACCTAAATGAACATTGTTTATACATGAGAGTCACAGGTCAATTGGGATCATCTCAATTGGTCACGTGTAGCAGCTACATGTCGACTTTCCACGAGGACCATCTAATCATCTACAAGACTGAAATGATCCGAAACCACCCAGAAACCGCAGTTTTCAGGATCAATCATGTCAATCCCAGTTTTCAAAAACTGTGGCTGTTTAATTCCGTGGGTAGCATTTTAACAACATCACTTTTTGGGGCTGACTCCGTTATTTCATCAACCAGGGTGAACATATGTGAACATCAAATGTTGAACTTTCCAAATTCATTTCCCTTTATTTTCAGTTGTCGCACCTGTGACCCGCGTTGGAGTCGTTGTGCCAAATGTTCAGCCTGGAATTCGTGGGATTTGGTTTGAGACCTGGAAAATCCATCGGAAATCCATAGAGAGGCGAGCTGGGCATCAAACCATGGCCCATACTGTTTCGAGGTCTACCTTTGCAAATTTTCTTTGCGCCTTCTCAAAACCAATAATGCAAGGAACCGTTTCGACGAGGGGCCAACCGTCAAACCAATCAGGGGACAACATAAGATAAGTTTTCCTTTCACATATTCAGAATAAAGGTCTGATAACCTCACGTGTGATGTTTCTTACCACACAAAAACCATTATATTATGAGAGTTTCTACATGTTCAGAGCGGTCTTCCAATGGTTCCAAAATCTGTCCATCCTTTTTGGGGCCCAAAAACGGCGCCTGCCACCGCAACAAGGTGCCATCTTTGGCTGCTTGCAGCAAACTTGCTGCCACCTAGTCATGGGCGTCCACTCTGCCATGAGTTCATCAAGTCACGTATCACCAACGATCAACAACGGCACATGTTGTTTTTCGCCACTTTCGCCCGGCGTGTTTTGTTATGTTTTGTTGCTTGCAACACACGCTGTGGATCAACAACTTGGTACCTCACATCGAAACAGTTGTTACTTTATCATTCATCCATTGACAACCGTTGGAAAACCTTGGTGTTTTGACCCATCTCCTCACGAACAAATCCTAGCCCCCATTCATCCACATCATATGTGTCAAGTTTCGGCCCCAGCCGTCAAGGACCACCATCCCAAAATTGTTTGTTGGCAAAATGGGGCAAACCAAAATCCCATGCGATCCCATGGTTCATGATCATTCTCCCTCAAGTGGCACCTTTGCGATATCCACCATGTCCGAACTGCCCATGGTAGAAGCTAGCCAATGATTGAAACCGCAAACCATGCCCATGGGCTCTATCCAATTCCATAAGTCATACCATACCCGCTTCCACGATTCAGTGGTTCAATTCCAATGCGTGACTGTTAATGACATCCTGGCTTTGGGCGAACCCGATGGTCAGCACAGCCCACTGTGCCTGCTTCATCACCTCTGCTGCTTGGGCTGTTTCTCCCTGGCGGTGGCTCGATGAATGCGCCAATCAGTTCTAGGGCGCGGCTTTCTGGTTTTGTCGGCCATATCGAAGTTTTTCAGAAAGGGTTGCCAACCAAAACCACTTCAACTTCATAACCATAAGTTTCAGTGCAGCAATATGGATATGGATACCGATTCCCAAATCAGAAGTCAAGCCGCTTTGGCATGGTTTCACTGGCTATGGCCATCACTTACAGAGAAGGCATAAGGCCGCTGTCACTTCCCCAGCAACGTGACGCTGGGGCACGCACCGACCAATACGGATATCTGTGGGCGTCCCCCCCAAGCAAAAAAACTAAACCGCCTGCGGGCTCAAGCCAACGACCATGGGGGTGCAAATGGCCATGCAAATGCGTAATGCAACTGTTAGGGCCGAAAATCGCGCGAGAAAAAAGTTGAATGGAATTGCGCCTGGTTCGCTTCCAAAGGAAGAATAAATCAGAAGGCTGCAAAACGCCAATGCTGGACTGCCGCGCCATCCTCCTCAACATCCTGTTTTTGGTCTTGACCAGGTGTGATGCGCCAACAGCGTACATTTTTGCAGGTGATAATGTGCACGTGCAGTCTCGTCCGAGTAGCATGGAACGTGTTTCTCAGGAGTCGAAGCTGATGGTCATTGACCTCTCAAGCCCAATAATCTTGGAACATGTTGAGTCTTCATCATCCAGTTTTGGGATGTTTTGGGTGCCTAATCGTGTCCCATGCCCTTGGCATTTTCAGATTTGATCTGCCTTTTGGTGAATCGGAAGGCATGTCCTGCCCAAAGGACCATGATTCAGACAACTTGAAGAAATTTGGCCATTGATGATACATGTTCCGTAAATGTCTGCACATTGCGTTTGTCCGGAGAGGGGGGAGTGGAAAGAAAAAAATGCCCCTAAATTCAATTGGTTAGTGCTCATATTCCCGTGTGAAATTGTTATTTTGGTGGTCCAACTCGTTTTTGGGCAAAACCATGCACATATGTTTCTAGAAACTGCAGCAAGATTTTGCAATTGCTCGGACCATATAGTCGATCAACACATCGGGCATCATGTTGAGCAAACATTCAACCATTATTTTCAACATTATTCAACTATCAACAGGCCTTCAACGAGTTCAAAGATATTCTGAAAGTTGGCCCTGGGAAAGGTGTGGAAGCTCGGTTGAAGCCACTCGTGGCTTCGTAAACACCTCATGGACCCGACCCTGTCAGGCCAAGTGCCTCCCACTGGGCATTGCCACTTCTAGCTGCTGAAAGCAAACTCGCAGCCACCTCCAGAAGTTGGATCATGTTGGATCATCGTATCTGGTTCTGCCATGTTCTGCCATGTTCTGCCAGGCATCTTTTAGACTTCAAAGAGGCACCGGCAAACTGAACACAAAATCCTTCATTGACCTTCATTAACCCACCAACCATTAATCCACCAACATCCACCATCCAAGAAAATCAACCCAACTCCAAAGCATTGCTGGATTCTAGGACCCGGCGACCTGTTTCACCGCCTCTTCCTCTGCCTCGGCTGCGAAGGATGAAAGCTTCAGGATTTCATGGGCAACACCTGATAGATCCTGACAGAACGAATAATCCCTTCCCCTACTATAGAATACTGATGGAAAGCCTTCGTTTAATGAGTTTAATGTATTGGATCTGGCCTTTTGGGAACCCAGAGGATATTCAATAGGCGGATTCAAAACATCTGTGTGGATTTGTCGGGGAATCATATTCAATATGCTGCTGCCGTAAATCCAATGATTACTTAAGATGGATTAAAGAAAGCAATCATGCGGTTTCCCGGATTCCCGAAAACGAGAACTCTGAACAAAATTGTCATTTGGGCAGCGGGCCGTTACTTTTCGGCGACATCAAGCTTTTCAAAGAAATCACTGAAGAACAAAAAACTGATTTCAACAAGATATCATCCTGAAGTATATTGGGAGCGCCCACCCTATTCCCATGTGAATTTCTTTTGGTGATTTCCACTCCAGGATGACAGCCGAGGCCGAGCCTGGCGGGGTTCAAGCCTGGAAACACAAAATCCATGCTTTCCATCAGGCTACCCCGAAAATGGATGGTTTATAATGGAAAATCCTAAGTCCTAATGGGATGAATTATGGGATAAATTATGGGATAAAGTATCAATATCATAATAATCCACCATGGATTGCATAAACCATCGATTCTGGGAGAACCATCTATTCTCATGACCAATTACATAATGTGCATACCATTCTCCATATGTAAATAACGGACTATCATTGTTAGCATAAGACTACATCATTATCAGTAGCAGCATCATTAACATTAAACAAAACAGAATGTGCACATTATTATCGATGTGTAATTGCATTATAAACCTACAGACATGCAGTAACACTATAGTTTGATCACTGTCATTATCATAATAAAACACAATGTACTGGAAGTATTCCAAGGGTATCACTGTACGCATCGTTTCACCGTTATTTTTGATCTCATCATAATAAATCATAATATGTATGGTATTCTCCACGTGTAATTGTGATGTTGGTGCTATAAATGTTTATGTAAAACAAATGTTAAATAATATTGAAAGTAACATCACATGATGATGATACTAATATATTGTCATTATGTGTTTAACTACAATGACAAAGATAAATATGACTGTAACTTCAATGTGATTATCATGTAATATCATATGGCGGTGATAATACTAATGTATAAGTAAGATGCCAACAATGTCTAACAACACTATATGAATATTATCATTGTCATTGTCATTGCTGTTGCTATCTGAAAGTCGGGCGGCTTCATTTCAAACAAATCCATGGCAACATCAGACATTGCAAAAAAAATGTTTGTACTCGATCGGAAGAAGAAAATGCAGATCGTACCTATAGCAACCTCCGGAAAGACAAAAGATGACTTAAAAGTAATATCCCACTAGAATAATGGGAAATGTTAATAAATTCATGAAAATTCATGTAAATCATTACCTTTCGCCTTTCTCTCTCTTTCTGCTTCTTTTTTGTACTACACATTTGCCACGGCAGCAAGCCTTGGCATCCTTTCACTGGGCCTTCGTTCGCCGGTGTGCACCTGCGGAACAAGAAGAGTTTGGACTCAAAGCTGTCTAATGTCAGATGGGGCAAAGTTATGTCTTATCGAAGGAAGTTTAGAAGTGAAACTTCCGACAATATGGACAGTTGAAAAGCAGAGGTAAGAAGAGCCAAGATGTGAAGAGCTCAGCCATGAAGAAAGTCAGAAGATGAAGAAAGTCAGAAGAGAGAAGATAAGAGATGAGAAAGTCAGAAGAGAAGANGGCCACTTTTGGACGATTCGATGGCCATCCGATGTGGAAAAAGTGCACGCCGTTGTGGCGCCAAGCACATTTGGAAGTCAAAAGTGTCAAAAACTGAGGTTTTTAGCACATTTTGGCATGTCAGTTAACAACTTCACAACTTAACAACTTAACAATTGAACAACTTAACAACTTAACAACTTAACAACTTAACCACTTAACAACTTAACAACTTAGTTCGTTAGTTTGTCAGTTAGTTAGTCAGTGAGTCAGTCAGTTAGTCAGTCAGTTAGTCAGTTACTCAGTTAATCAGTTAGTCAGTTAGTCAGTTAGTCAGTCAGTCAGTCAGTCAGTCAGTTAGTTAGTTAGTCAGTTTGTCAGTTAAGTCAGTTAGTCGGTTAGTCAATTAGTCAGTTAGTCGGTTCGTCAGTTAGTCAGTTAGTCAGTTAGTCAGTTAGTCAGTTAGTCAGTTTGTCAGTTCGTCGGTTAGTCAGTTAGTCAGTTAGTCAGTTAGTCAGTTAGTCAGGTAGTGAGTTAGTCAGTGAGTCAGTTAGTCAGTTAGTCACTTAGTCACTTAGTCACTTAGTCAGTGAGTCAGTTAGTCAGTTGGTCAGTTAGTCAGTTAGTCAGTTAGTCAGTTAGTCGGTTAGTCAGTTAGTCAGTTAGTCGGTTCGTCAGTTAGTTAGTTAGTCAGTTAGTCAGTTAGTCGGTTAGTCAGTTAATCAGTTAGTCGGTTAGTCAGTTAGTCAGCTAGTCAGTTAGTCAGTTAGTCAGGTAGTGAGTTAGTCAGTGAGTCAGTGAATCAGTTAGTCAGTTAGTCAGTTAGTCAGTTAGTCAGGTAGTGAGTTAGTCAGTGAGTCAGTCAGTCAGTCAGTCAGTCAGATAGTCAGTTAGTCAGTTAGACAGTTTGTTCGTTAGTTTGTTAGTTAGTCAGTCAGGCAGTCAGTGAGTTTGTCAGTTAGTCAGTTAGTTAGGCAGGCAGATAGATAGACAGATAGATAGGCCGACGCTCCAACCACCTTTTGATCCATCAGTGGATCTGCTCTGNACTTCCGCCACCGCCTTGTGCGGTACTACTGGTAGTAGTAGTAGTAGTAGTAGTAGTAGTAGTAGTAGTAGTAGTAGTAGTAGTAGTAGTAGTAGTAGTAGTAGTAGTAGTAGTAGTAGTAGTGGTATATATATGTGTGTGTAATATTGTTTTTCAATATCTATTATATATATATGTATATATAGATAGATAGATATATATGATATGTTGTATCATTATCCAAGAGGGTTCAGAAGTTGTTTGCCTCTTAGTTCCCTTCGCCTTGTTTTTCAGCATCTGTCGTACTTTTTTCAGGATAGTTTGGTTTGGAAATCCATCGGTGCAGCAAGGGACAACCCTTCCACGGACCTCACTTTCTGCAGCTTCCAGGAGGGCCTGCTGGCATGGCGCGATGCAATCTCCACTGCCCCAGATCTCCGGACCCCCTTGGACCTCGACCCAACTCAAACTGGAAGCAACGACCTGCCCGATTTGGTCAAGTTTCGTCAACTGGGATGCACGGCTCAAGAATGATCATAATCAGATCCAAAGGAATGTCAGAACCAAGAAACAACATACCCTCTGGTAAACTAACATAGCTATGGAAAATGGCCATCGAAATAGTGGATTTTCCCATTAAAAATGGTGATTTTCCATAGCTATGTTAGTTTACCAGAGGGTAAAACAACAGTTGTCACAAACCGCTGCTGCACTTCAACATACTTCAACCAATGACCTGTTCAACCATCTCATCCACCAGCTCATCACACAACCTCGCGCTGATGAAACCACTGAATGTGGCCGTTGACTTGGCAACTAGGATATACATGGATGTACTAGGACATCAATTGCTACATCCCAGTTATAGCTACAAGTAGGACAGCGTCCTAGAAGAAAACTCTGCTGCCTCTGTTTGACAGTGTCTGCCTCACATTTTCCACCGCCCTCCGAGAAACACGAAGTCGCAGTGGTCATTGTCATAGCAGTAGGTCGCAGGGACTTCTGGAACCTCTGCCTGGTGCCATCACAAGAACCAAATCCGCAGCCGGTTGGATTTGGGCGGCCCAGTTCCAGAAATTTCACCTGATGTAAGTCTCCAACCGGTAAGTTGCGATCTCCCTCAGGTGCTGGATTCAGCCTGGCATTGGTACCCTTATCTGACATGATCTGCAAGGTGAATCAATGAAGTGTCCAAGCCCTTCGCTTTCAAATGACTGCAGCCAATGAACACTTCAAGCACTTCAGTCTTGAGTCCTTTACTTCAGGTCTCCTTTGGTCACTTTATTTTTACCAATCGGCCAAAATCCCATGGCAATCCACTTTCCCACGTCTAAGAGCGGCGTCGACATTCTGAGTGCAGGACCAGGTGCCCACTGAGGGAAGCAAGTGCCAGGGAGCAGATTCCCGGGTATCCAAGGTCTCCGAAATCCTGACTTAGCTCCAGCTGGAGCAAAAGCTGTTTTGGAAGAAGACCATTCAGTGTCATTCAGCCAGTTCTGCCCGCATTCTTGATGGTTAAACGGTTAAACAGCCGGGAATAATTTGGAACCGTGTTCACACCCACCATTTTGTTCCGAGAAGTAGTGCCTGTGGGCATGTGCGCAAACTCATAGAAGCCCAGATGGCTCCAATTGAAATGAGATAACCCTGTCCCTGAGTTAGTTTCAATGGGAGCTTTGAAGGTGTTTCCTTCGCCTTGGAGGATCACCCAACATCACCCCACTTCGTCACTAGCTAGTAGCTGGGGGTATATAAGTTATAACTTATAACTTCTAAGCCATTTATAAGTTGGAATTTGCGATAACCCACCTGGAAAACATCCTAACCAGGCTTTACTAAACAACTACATCATTTACTCAATGGGATAATCCTTCAGAACCCATGGCCTGTCAGCTGCAGCGTCGGGCGCTTCACCTGTAGATGGGCAAGGCAATTTTCCACCAGGTGTAGGGGCGAAATAGACCGTTGAATTTGCCAAATATGGTAGAAACAAAGAAATGAACTGACTCCAACATCAATGCTAATGTTGCCATACTTCAAACAGGCAACCCTGGAAGTTGGGGCCTCACTCTCCTCCAAACATCGAAAGCAAAATCTCAAGTGTCAAAGTTGCGGCATCCATGAGCTCTATCAGGTTTCCCTCAAGTTTCTTCGGGTGATTCACAACTATTGAATCACAAAAAGCTGATGTTTGAATCATTAAAGCCCCACAAATGAGGATAATGAGGTGAGCTATTGGCTATTGGTCACCAAGCGGGACTTCCTGAGCCCCAGAAATAGGTGCAGGGTGGTCTTGCCCATGAAGGGTGTGTGTTTTCTCCCATTCCATCAGAATCACCGCAAAAGAAGACTTCAGTGAAGAAATGTGACAGGAACTCAAACAAACTTGATGTTGCCCCATGGTACGAAACCCTGATAGCCACGTTAAATTGTTAAATCCCCATTGATGGTGAGTAATCTCCATTATCTCCATGAAATCATACCATAAAATCACTATTTCCTCCAGTGTTGATGGTTTACATCCAATCATTCACCATTCACATGTTGTAAAAATCCCCCATCTTCAGTTCCCAACCCCGAAAACCATGACTCGTCCACAAGCCTGAACTCCTAAGAGCGACCTGCTGCAATGGAAGGGAACTGCTGGGGAAAATTGCAAAAATGTCGAGAAAAATCGAGCATCTCCATCGTTCAATGTACACAGATGACTGGCCATTAAAAATCCGAAAAGTATTAGGAAGATAGAGATTCGAGATTTTCCGATTGCCAAGTCGGGGTGCCAAAGGGGATGACATAGAAATGAGATGAAGAGCGCCAATCATCATCCCATCTTCATCCATTGTCAAGGATGCAAAGTAACAAACATAGTTGAAACCGCCTGGCACCCAGGTGTAATAGATGGAACACACCACATCATGAATAACTATCTGACACCACAAGCCAGAAGATGGGTGTTCAAAACCGCGCGTCGTTCCATCATACTGACTGGTTGGTCAAGAACGGGATTCCCAGTTCATGAATGAAGACAATCCCAAATAGATCCAATGATCTACGTATCAATCTTGGGTAAAAATATACGAACGGATCGTCAACCAACCATCATCTATCACTTAAATTCCCATATTATTCTTAATTATCAAACTCTGACCCGACGTAAATTAGACAATTTACACTAATTCACTCATCTGGAAATCTGTGGAACTTTCGGGCTAGTTACATATAGTTACCCCATGTTACCCCTATACTAACCCAAGTGAATGATGGTGAAATCCCTTAGAAAACCCACGAAATCCGAGGTTTTTCGCCACCTCTGAGGAGATCGCTTCCGCCAAAGTGCCATCCTGCGCGGCTCGTTGCAAGACCTGCGCGGCCTGCCGGAGGCCATGGGAAGTTCACTTGAACTTCATGGGATTTCAATGCGATTTTCAATGGATTTAATGGATTTAATGAGACGTTAATGGAAGTTAATGATTGAGTCAATGGAATTGAATGGGAGATTGAATGGGAGATTGAAATGGGAGGTTTTTACTAGGATTTACCAGGATTCCCATCAAATATTCACTGTGGAGTTGATTCAATCACTATTTTCAGGGGGTTCACCCATCAAACGGTCGGATTTAAAATGGGGATGTGCCCTCTGGTAGTTCAACAGGTTCCCATGGTACCCCCGTAATTCATGAGCGAGAACCATGGGAAAACCATGGGAAAACCTGCGAAAACCATGGGAAAACCATGGCTTTCCACAGTTTCCCTTTCCCTTGGAGTCGGCCCAGTGGCCCCACGATTGCCTCCTTACGTGCTTGATGATAGGTGGCCTGCAAAGCCAAAGGCGATACTGCTGGTTTCACCCCATCCCCACCATCTCATTAGTAGGATGGTTGAGGATATATAAAGATATATAATATATATGTATGATATATAATATATATATATATAATATATATATATATATATATATTATATATATATATATAATGTGTATATATATATATATTACCATTTTTCCAAGCCACCAAGCAGGATACAACATATAATTGTACTCTTTTTGAAGAGGCAGGACGTGAGTCCCATCGCCAGCCACCCCTGCCTTTCGCACTTCTCCGGCGTGCGACCAAAACTCAGATGAAGACTTACGAGAGGCAGCACTCACTAAGCTCAAACTCGCTTCACCCTGATAAAATCGGCCAAAAATGGTGGTTGATGCTGGTTGCTAATTCAAAATCGATCTAAAAATATCTAATAAATAACATGCCAAGACCACCAAAAAATCGGAATCCTTCCCCGAATCAGTCACTGAAAATATCGTCAAATCTTGGCCAAGGTGCTCTGGCCTCTGACTCCTTAGCCTGTTCCAGCACTTCAAGCACCCAAGTTTTTGGAACATACCCTCTGGTGAATTCACAGTTTGCCATGCAAAATGGAGGAAAATGGCCCATAGAAATCTATGATGTTCTACCGTTCTACCTATCAAAAAATTGTGATTTTCCCTAGCTACATGAAATTATCAGAGGGTAAACCCCCCACATTTTTTTCAAATGTTGATGTTGGTGAAGTTGGAGAGTCCAACCCTTCGTGTCATTGAAAATTTCCAGCCTGCCGCGCGTCACGGTCGTGAAGCTCCTGCGATTCATTGAAGCCCAGAGCGGTCCAAATTTTGTAGGGCGGAGCCCGAAACAAAAACGAACATCAAACGAGCGCTTTGAACAACTGACAATTGTTCTGGAATCATTTTGAGTGCTTAACATGCAGTTGTCCATGACTCAGTAACTCACTGGCACACAGACACACCAGAAAAAAAAGGGCATCTTTTGCAAATGAGCCAGTTGCCCAGCCCCAGTTATTTGGTCTCCGGTCCTTCCGTACAGCGCTCGCATGCATCCAGAACTTGGTTGAGGCCGTTTGGTGCAAAACACAGCAACTGAGGGACAATCCGGCGGCCTTTCACCCATCATCACCAGCCAACAAATTCATCCAAATGTTGTTGACTCTTGTTGGCATATGTTGGCATAATCACCATATGTTGGCATAATCACGGTTGGGGTTGAAAATCACACCTCTTTCACAAAGGCTCACTGTCACTGAAGCTGCACGAACCAAGGAACTCTCTCCTCAGATTCCTGGTCCTGACACTGTAAGGCATCTCTGATGTGATTCGATGAAATACATGGAAGAAATCCCGCGCTAGCTTGGATGGTTGAAACCCTTATTAGATAATGTGGTAAACCACCTATCAACTGGTGCAGGATTTCTTCCACGGTATGATACCCCTATTCACGACAGCAAGGTCCTTCTTCAACATCGCCTGTAGCCGCGCTTCAAGGTCCTGGATAGGGGTTGACATGGGTCAACATTGTGTGATTGAGAGATGTTACATGGGGGGTTGGGTTAAGGGATGTTACGGGGGGTTGATAGATGTTAGAGCACCAGTTTTCCATTGCAATTTTCATGTTCCATACTGTTCCATCCTCATACTTTGTCTGCTTAACGAGGTTCCTCTCCAGTTCATCCCTTGCCCCCCAAGTCCATCCCATCCTTCTGCTGTGCATCCAGCAACTCGTTCAGAGACCGACCTACTGCAGAACTGATGCGGTGATGAAGTTGTGGAGGTAAACCAACACTTCTCAGCTCGCGATCCAAAACGTTCAGGAAAGTATCACCTCAGAATTGTACTAGCATTCTCATCGACGCATCAACTACACTGGGAGTTGATTGAACCTGAACTTTTGAAGGTTTCCTCACACTAATTACCAGAATCAGGGGCCACAACCATCACAACCCAAAAACGAAAATTTCTCTAAGTCCAAGCGGTCCAAGCGTCTCAGGCAGTTCCCTCGTTCTTCCTTCGGGATCGGCGCCATCTCTGCCGTGCTGGGCACCTCCGGCGTGACCTGCGCCTCGGACGTGGCCGAACTCGCTGTGGGCGTCGCCGTTGGCGCCCGGTGCCGCGGCGCCGGCTGCGTCGGCTTCGGCGCCGCCGGTGCCGCGGGCGCGGCCGCGGCCGGCGCGGCCGAGTAGGCCCTGGGCGCCGCGGTGCTGGCGGGCTCCGGGCGAGGCATCTGCTGCCGCCAACCAGCACCTGGGTCAGAGATGGTCTGAGATGCCATGGGGGAAATGCGGAAATCTGGGGATTGCCAAAAATGTATGAGAGAATGCAAGAAGGATATGAAGAGATGTTCCAAGCGTTGGGGGAAAAGATCCTCATGAACTGCAGGGATGCTGAAGGCATCCCCAATCTTTTGCAGGGGCGCCATACACACTGGAACCAACTTCTCCCGGCTTCGGTCGCTTCTGACCATCCTGCTGGCAAGGGGCATCTAGCTTCGGAATGGGGCATCGCCAACAACAAGTCTTCCTTCTTGCAAGTTCATGATTTGATGATCTCTTCAGATTGGTTCTTCAAGGAAAGTTATGAATGGACTGGGATCACCTTCCTCAACAAAAGGGATCAGAAGCGAATGACTTATACACACCTATACCAACACCAACCAGTACCCAGATGGACTCAGATTGTGCGTCTCCAGTGTCCTGGGAGCCTATCTGTTGAGCAGGGCTGTCAAGGAAAATCAAGCCATGCGCTTGTCCAGGTTCACCTTGTGTGACTGGGGGTAGCAGCTCATGGGGCCAGGGTAGCCTCCAGCAGGGATAGCATGGCTGAAGTCTATTAGGCCTTGTTAAAACTTACAAGAGACTCTATGGCTGAAGTGTTGGATTGGAACCCGCGGTTTCCGAGCACGTCGTGAGACAACATGATACAAAATGATACAACCCGCCGAACAGTAAGGCAAAAAAAGCGTTTAAAAAAAATCGCTACAAGCTAGAAGAGCATCATCAGCAACACAAGCTGATGTGGAATTTCAAGCCCAGCAGCGCCAGAACATTCCCATGCCACCATCATTGTCAAACCTCGACAATTCATCACTTCTAGCAGGCTCAGCAACAGCTGAAAACCTCTACGCCTGCCTGTTGTTCTCACTTTGCTTTTGAGGGAAAACTCCTCGCTTTTGCTTCCTTTTGGATGGGGTTTATTTGATGTGATCTCATGAGACTCGTGAGATTCAAAGTTGACAGAAGGGCAAACAAGATAGGAAAAAAATAAACATCAAATTCGATGGATGAATTTTCCTTCCAAAGGTTCATTCAATGCCACGGCAATGAAAAATCCATAAAATCCTACAATTGTAGGTTATTTTCCCATTAGAAGCTTCATTTTTGATTCTCCAGCTTGCCACGTTTACCGGAGGATGACCTCTTTTTGCTACCGAAAACTGGAGGCTTCGGATTCAGCCCCAGTTGCGGGGAAGCAGACTTCGGGGGCGAAGGCGTCAGGCCAGGTGAGGAAGGGCTGGAGCTAGGCGTGATCCGCTGCGATCCTGCGACAATCACCGATTTTTTCTGGGTTTTTTTGGGAGGATCACTTCTGATACTGGGGGATTCTCCCAAATCATTGGGATTCAAACACTTCTGGGAGATGGTGATTTTTCTAGTTTCTATCACTAGTCACTACTTTTAAAGTAATCTTCCAATCTCCTATTTGGCAGAGTCCAGGAGGATGTGGGACTTGGAAGTGGTTGCTAATCATAATATGTTTGGAGCATGTCTGTCTCTTCTGTCACTCGTGTTTCTCGATAAAGATCGTTGCCTACAAGCAGATAGTTACCAACCACTAGCCCAGTAGGCTTTTATCAGAAATGATGCAAAATACGAAGTCAGCTTTTTTGGGTACAAAAGCTACAGCTCTACAGCCTGCAATATCCCAGTGGCTGTGCCAACTCATCAGGTCGGTCCTTGTTTCAGTCGCGGTTTGGGTCGAATCGCCTTCCGGATCACGATGTTCACCTGACGATCACAACTCTGGTGAACTGGACTGGCTGGATGCTCATCCCCATCCAGAGATATGATATAGTTTAAAAGGTGTTTCAAAAGGTGGTTTAACCTAACTTCAAGATAAACAAAAAACCGCGGGAGGAAATTGCAACTGGCTTTGGGTGGCTTGCAAAACCTATTCTACTCTGGGGTCATACCGAATTGCTCGGTTTCTAGTGGTTAAAGAATAGGTGAAACTCAGCTGCGAAGTGCCCTGCCACCACCTCCTCATCAGGTCTAGGCCTCAAAAAAATGGGGCCATTGGAATCCATGGAAGGTGCAAAAAAAGGGAGCCACCAGAGAGAGTCGCAGAATTTTCTGAAAGATGTACAGAAGTTCCCACGTTTGAATAGCTGAAAATCTCTATAACCCAGTGGTTTTCCTTGGAAAAATTGGCGGTGAAACATGCATGAACCCCTTGTTCAACACAAATAAATACAATCCAAAATCCTGGGCCCAACAAATCGCCTTGACTCCCAGCCGTATCTTGGAGATCTCAACCCTAGAAAACTGCTCTCATCGGATAGTCTTACAGGGAAACAAAAGGTGCTGAGAGAACCAATGCAGTTCAAGGTATCGCATTCTTGAAGGGGAATAGTTCATTTTGGAAAACTCACACATTCACCAAAACAATCATCCAAGCGCTAGAACAAAACAAATGGTGGCGGTGACGTGCACATCGTGCCATCCTCACAATTGTGGTTTTTATCCGTCAAAGTAATCAGACCCAACGCTACACCATGCTGCAACATGGACGCCAACCTCGCCCCCCCCTCTTCAATCACCGATGCTTTATCTCAAATAAAACGAGCTTGTTGCTTACTTGTTGGGTGGAGGGGAAGGGGAAACGATTTGATACCAGCAATATTCCTTTTAAACATGTCCGCATCCGATGCTTCTAATATGCAAGTACAACCCTATCCTGCTGGAATCCATTGGTTGGATGTGGACTTGGAATCATCCCCATCCCCCTGATAAAAAGCACCACCTAAATGGTCCCAAATATGTTTTCCAATCCCCCCACAAACCATGTTTTATGGGGGTGCTCAATATTAGCGAGAATGGGACAATAAACCATTTATTGACCGATTTTGCCCATTATTACCCATTATTACCAATTATTATATATCCAGTATTAGCCACTATTATCCATTATTAACCATTACATTATGAGTTGGTATTATCCATTATTAACATCCATCATTAACCATTGTTAATTGTTCTCATCCATTATTAACCATCATTGATATGGCTACCTGGATAACCAACATGCAACCACCAAAATCACGTCGCAACGACCGAGCAACGGAGGCTTCAGCGGCCGCAGCCGCACAGTGGCGCTGCCCATGGGCGAAGGCTTTGTCGTCCACAGCAGCGGCAGCGGCTCATCTTGAAGGACGCGAGCCACCTTGGAAGGCCCCACAGCTACTCCACGATATACCCTGTTTATGGAGGTTTGTTTAAAGGGTTTGGGGTTCCGGGTTTCGGGTTTCTCTTCCTAGTTTTAACCCCTATGTTTTTTTTCCCTACTTTCTCTCCCTATTTGTTCTCCCCAGTTCTAATTCCGATTTTTCGCTCCCTATCTGTTCTCCCCCAACTTGTTCTCCTTTTCTGTCTCCTCTTTTTCCTCCCTATAGTTTCTCGCTATGTTTTTTTTCCCGACTTACTTTCACCCTTCATCTGCTCCCCTTTCCTCCCTTCATTTTCGGTACAGCAGGGGGTTCCGGACACGAAGAAACTATCTCAAGTTGGAATGTTAAAGGGAATTGTGAACTGCCCCCAGCTGAGGTGTGAGAGTTTCCATCAATGGGTGTACCCCAATAGCTGGATGGTTTATAGTGGAAAATCCCAAATGAACATGGATGATTTGGGGGCTATCCCCCCAACTTTGGAAACCCCCAGCTGAAACCAACTGATCTTCAGATGTCCGAGCTGTTGGAACTTAAGTCGAGGTTCCGCAGGAGGCAGCAGCATTCCAGTGGCAGTGCCTTGAGGTACAAGAAAAAGGGAGGACATGGGGATGAAATTTCGGTCGGAAGCCATGGATTGAAGAAAAACCAATCAAAAATCGCCCAGAATATCCCAACATACGTATACAAGTTATAATGTGTTATATAAGTCCATGCAAAAACGATTTGAAATACATGAAAAGAAAGCACGCACGTTTGCTACCGCGATAGATCTCAGGCAAGCCAGCCTTCGGCCACTGCTTCACATGCCCAAAATGTGGGGCTACTGCTACTGAAGCACCCAATTTTGAGCCCAAAGGTGCGTTTTCCGATTGGTCGGTGCACATGTTCACAACCAGATCTGTGAAAGATGCTGGATGATCCAACACCATCAAACAGGTCATAGGCCAAAACATAATAAAACAATCACCGTGATAATAGTTCATATACACAAATATGTCTTAATGTCCAACCCTAAAAATGATGACAAACAACAAAAATAGTAATGGAAATGAGAATAACGATAATCATCAAACATAAACACAAGAAAAATGATAACAGCGATGATTAAGATCATCGAAGAATGGCGGTAGACTGTGTGGCCAGTCTGTGGACAGGACAAGAGCCGCGGCCGAAGGGTCGTTGCCTCGGCGGCTGGTCGCTGACGCGCCGTGGTTTTGTTTCAAACTGCTGTTGGGATCTCCCACTGTCGATCCAAAGTGCTGCTTCCAAGGCCGAGGTGATGATTTCTTTCTTCATCTGTGCCTGTCACGATCAAGTTCCTGGAACCTCTGGTTTTCACAGTCATTGTCATTGATGATAATTTCATCATTCCATCTTTGCGTAATGAGAATCCTGATCTTCCATAGGTCCATATTGCTCTAATTTGGGAAGTTCTCAAAATGTTCTCAAATACCGGTGTGATACTGTTTGTCGAATGTTTGTTGATTTGGCCTCCCAACACATCCCCATTTTCCCCAACTTGCTGGATGCCTGCTGTCGCCTCTAACTTTCAAACAATAACCTCCTATACTAAAGCTACTAGGGAATAACTAGTATCAAAGTTACTACTAACACCTGTCGTTTCACTAGGTGCAACATGTTTGTAATTACAGTAACATGGCCTAAAACATCCCAATTTCTTCCTTAAACCATCTTAAACCTGGATTTAAAAAATCAGAGCCTCGGTGCGTTCCAGTAAGGTGTTCACCTTGATCTCCAGATTAGAGAGTTGTCCTGACACCAAAGGATCAGTAGAAGTTCCTGGGCATGGAAAGCTGAACAGTTTGCTGCTTTGTGCAACCTGGATGCGTTTTGAATAATCCGACAAAATGGTTCGGTTACCCGTTTCCCTCCTCTAAATGTGAGATATCAATATGGCAGATCCTTTAAAAAAAATATCCCATCCGTACAGATGGGTGTCCCATGGGAATGCCAAACTCCTGCCTATGGTTCTCGTTTCGGGGGGCCTGGCATCGCAAGGACACGATTCCAACAACCACAAGTGTACAGCAACTGGGTCGGGCCTAAAAATTTGTGAAGCAATGATCCAGGCCTAGGTGACGAACCAAACGGCGCGCATCCAAAACTGTTGAGTTTAGTTTCTGCCAGTCGACCATGCACTTTAAAAAAATATTCCCTAAGCATTTACCTATTTATTTCCCTATTGATTTCCCTATTTCTATCTCTAGTGATTTCCCTATTGATTTCCCTATCTATATGTCTATTTATTTCCCTGTTGATTTCCCTATTTATATCTCTGTTTATTTCCCTGTCTATTTCCCTATTCATTTTCCCTATTTATTTCCATTATGTTCCCTATTTATTTCCCCTATTTATTTCCCTAATTTTTTCCCTATTTATTTCCCGATTTATTTCCCGATTTATTTCCCTGTTTATTTCCCTATGTATTTCCCTATTCATTTCCTTAATTCTTTTCCCTAATTATTTTCCTTATTTATTTCCCTAATTATTTTCCCGATTTATTTCCCTATTTTTTCCCCTATGTATTTCCCTAATTATGTTCCCTATTTATTTCCCTATTTATTTCCCTGTTTATTTTCCCTATTTATTTTCCCTATTTATTTCCCTAATTATATTCCCTGTTTTTCCCTTTTTATTTCCCTAACTAGTTTCCCTATTTATTTCCCTATTTTTTCCCCTATGTATTTCCGTAATTATTTTCCCTATTTATTTCCCTATTTATTTCCCTAATTAGTTTCCGTATCTATTTCCCCATTTATTTCCCTAATTATTTTCCTCATTTATTTCCCTATTTATTTCCCTAATGATTTTCCCTATTTATTTCCCTATATATTTCCCTAATTATATTCCCTATTTATTTCCCTTTTTGTTTCCCTATTTATTTACCCTATTTATTTCCCTAATCATTTTCCCTATTCATTTCCCAAATTATTTTCCTTTTTTTCTTTCCCTATGTATTTCCCTTATTATGTTCCCTACTTATTTCCCTCATTATTTTCCCTATTTATTTGCCTATTTATGTCCCTTATTATTTTCCCTAATTATTTTCCCCGTACATTTCCCCAATCATTTTCCCTATTTATTTCCCTATTTATTTCCCTAATTATATTCCCTATTTATTTCCCTGTTTATTTCCCATTATGTTCCCTATTTATTTCCCCTATTTATTTCCCTAATTTTTTCCCTATTTATTTCCCGATTTATTTCCCGATTTATTTCCCTGTTTATTTCCCTATTTATTTTCCCTACTTATTTTCCTAATTATGTTCCCTATTTATTTCCCTACTTATTTCCCTATTTATTTTCCCTATTTATTTCCCTATTTTTTCCCCTAATTATTTTCCCTATTTATGTCCCTATTTATTTCCCTATTTATTTTCCCTATACTTATTTCCCTAATTATTGTCCCTCGTTATTTCCCTAATTAGTTTCCCTATTTATTTCTCTCATTATTTTCCCAATTAATTTCACTATTTACTTCCCTATTTATTTCCCTATGGATTTCCTATTTATTTCTCTCATTATTTTCCCTATTCATTTCCTTAATTATTTTCCCTATCTATTTCCCTTTATTAATTCCCGTTTTATTTCTCTAATTAGTTTCCCTATTTATTTCCCTATTTTTTCCCCTATGTATTTCCCTAATTATGTTCCCTATTTATTTCCCTATTTATTTCCCTGTTTATTTTCCCTATTTATTTCCCTATTTATTTCCCTAATTATATTTCCCTTTTTTCCCTTTTTATTTCCCTATTTATTTTCCCTATTTATTTCCCTATGTATTTCCTCATTTATTTCCCTCTGTATTTCCTATTTATTTCCCTAATTATGTTCCCTATTTACTTCCCTATCTATTTCCCTTTTTATTTCCCCAATTATTTTCCCTATTTATTTCCCTAATTATGTTCCCTACTTATATCTCTATTTATTTCCCTATTTATTTCACTTTTATTTCCCCAATTATTGTCCCTATTTATTTCCCTTTTTATTTCCCTAATTATTTTCCCAATTTTTTCCCCTATTTATTTCCCTGATTTTTTCTCATTTATTGACCTATTTATTTCCCTATGTTTTTTCCCTATATAATAATTTCCGATTTATTTCCTTAATTATTTTCACTATGTATTTCCCTAATTATGTTCCCTACTTATATCTCTATTTATTTCCCTATTTATTTCCCTAATTATGTTCCCTACTTATTTCCCTATTTAAATCCCTATTTATTTCCCCAATTATATGCCCTATTTATTTTCCCTTTATATTTCCCTATTTATGTTCCCTATTTATTTCCGCAATTATTTTCCCTATTTATTTCCCTAATTATGTTCCCTACTTATATCTCTTTGTATTTCCCTATTTATTTTCCCTACTTATTTCCCTAATCAGTTTCCCTATTTATTTCCCTATTTATTTTCCCTACTTATTTCCCTAATTATGTTCCCTATTTATTTCTAATTTATTTCCCTAGTTATATTCCCTATTTATTTCCCTAATTATTTTCCCTTTTTATTTCCGTTTATATTTCCCTAATTATTTTCCCTAATTATTTCCCTAATGATTTCCCTATTTAGTTCCCTGCTTATTTCCCTATTTATTTTCCCTAATTATTTTCCCTAATAATTTCCGATTTACTTCCTCAATTACTTTCACTATTTATTTCCCTAATTATGTTCCCTACTTATATCTCTATTTATTTCCCTATTTATTTCCCTATTTATTTCCCTAATTATGGTCCCTACTTATTTCCCTATTTAAATCCCTATTTATTTCCCTAATTGGTTCTCTAATTATGTTCCCTTTATATTTCCATGTTTATTTTCCCTATTTATTTCCGTAATTATTTTCCCCATTGATTTCCCTTATTATGTTCCCTACTTATATCTCTATGTATTTCCCTATTAATTTTCCCTACTTATTTCCCTGATTATTTTCCCTATTTATTTCCCTATTTATTTTCCCTATCTATTTCCCGATTTATTGCCATATTTATTTCCCTAATTATTTTCCATCTTTATTTCCCTTATTCATTTCCCTTATTATGTTCCCTATTTACTTCCCAATTTATTTCCCTAATCATTTTCCCTATTTATTTCCCTAATCATTTTCCCTATTTATTTCCTTAATTATTTTCCTTATGTATTTCCCTATTTATTTCCCTAATTTTTTCCCTACTTATTTCCCTAATTATTTTCCCTATTTATTTCTCATTTATTTCCCTAATTATATTCCCTATTTATTTCCCTATTTATTTCCCTAATTATGTTCCCTTTTTATTTTCCTCTTTAATTTCCTAATTTTTGTTCTCTAATTATGTTCCCTATTTATTTCCCTTGTTATTTCCCTAATTATTTTCCCTATTTATTTCCCTAATTATTTTCCCTATTTATTTCCCTATTTATTTTTCCTATCTATTTCCCGATTTATTCCCATATTTATTTCCCTAATTATTTTCCATCTTTATTTCCCTTATTCATTTCCCTTATTATGTTCCCTATCTACTTCCCACTTTATTTCCCTAATCATTTTCCCAATTTATTTCCCTCATTATTTTCCCTATTTATTTACCTATGTATTTCCCTAATTATTTTCCCTATTTAGTTTCTGAATTATTTTCCCTATGTATTTCCCTAATTATTTTCCCTAATTATTTTCCGTATACATTTCCCCAATCATTTTCCCTATTTATTTCCCTATTTATTTCCCCAATTATTTTCCCTTATTATTTTCCCTATTTAGTTTCTGAATTATTTTCCCTATTTATTTCCCTATTTATTTCCCTAATTATTATCCTTCTTTATTTCCCTTTTTATTTCCCTATTTATTTTCCCTATTTATTTCCCTAATTATTTTCCTTATTCATTTCCCTATTTATTTCCCTAATTATTTTCCCTATTCATTTCCCAATGTTTTTTCCTTTTTTTCTTTCCCTATTTATTTCCCTTATTATGTTCCCTATTTATTTCCCTGCTTATTTCCCTATTTATTTTCCCTATCTATTTCCCGATTTATTGCCCTATTTACCTATTTATTTCCCTAATTATTTTCCATCTTTATTTCCCTATTCATTTCCCTTATTATCTTCCCTATTTATTTCCATATTTATTTCCCTATTTATTTCCCTAATCATTTCCCTATTGATTTCCCTATGTGTTTCCCTATCTATTTCCCTCTGCATTTCCCTATGTATTTTTCTGTTTTTCCTTATTCATTTCCCTTATTTCGATATGTGTTTCCCTATGCATTTCCCTATTGATTGTCCTATTTATTTCCGTATTTATTTCCCTTTGCAGTTCCCTATCTATTTTCGTATTGATTTCGTATTTGTTTCCCTATTTATTTCGGTATTTATTTCCCTACTATTTCCCTAATTATTTGCCCTATTTATTTCCCTGTTTATTTCCCTATCATTTCCGTATTTATTCCCCTATTATTTCTCTATTTGTTTTCCTATTTATGTCCCTATTCATTTTCCTATTATGTCCCTATTTATTCCCATATTATTTCTCTATTTACTCCCATATTATTCCTTTCTTTAATTCCCTATTTATTTCACTAATTATTTCACTAAAGATTTCGCTATTTATTTCCCTACGTATGTCCTTAGTTTTTTCCTTATTTATTTCCCTATTCATTTACCTATGTATTTTCCTATAGTTTTCCCTATTGATTCCCGTATTTATTTCCCTATTATTTCCATGATTATTTTCCCTAATTATGTCCCTATTTATTTCCGTATTTATTCCCCTCGTATTTCCATAGTTATTTCCCTAATCATTGCCCTATTCCCTATTACTTCCCTATTTTATTCTTTATTTATTTCCCTATTGATTCCCTATTTATTTCCTATTTATTTCCCAGGTATTTCCCTTAGTATTTCCCTATTCATTTCCGGATTTACTTCCCTATTTATTTCCCTATTATGTCCTTATTTATTTTCTTTTTATTTTCCTATTCATGTTCCCTTATTACTATTTCCCTTATCATTTCCCTTATCATTTCCCTATTGATTTCCCTATTTATTTCCCTATTATTTCCCTATTAATTTCCCTATTCATTTCCCGATTAATTTCCCTAGAATAATTCATTTTCCTATTTATTTTCCCTGATTATTTTCCCTCATTGTTTCGTTACTTATGTTCCTTTTATATCATATTTATTGTCCTATTTTGTCCCTATCATGTTCCCATTTAGTTCCGTCTTTCCCTCATTTTGTCCCTAATTATGTTCCCTTATTACTATTTCCCTTATCATTTCCCTATTGATTTACCTATTTATTTCCCTATTATTTCCTTGATTTATTTCCCTATTTAGGTCCATAAATATTTATTTCATAATCTATTTCCTTTTTTTCCTTATTCATTTCTCTATTTATTTTCCTGTTTTTACCCTATTCATTCCCTATTATTTCCTTATGTATTTTTTTTTACTTCCCTATTTATTTCCCTAATTATTTTCCCTATTTATTTCCCATTTTTTCCCTATCTATTTCCCTATTTATTTCCCTATTTAGTTTATTCATTTCACTATTTATTTCCCTATTTATTTCCCTATTCATCCCTATTTGGTTCCTTAATTATTTATTTCTCGATTACGTTCCCTATTGTGTCCCTATCTATTTTCCCAATCATTTCCCTCACTTTTTTCCTTTTGATGTCCCTAATTTGTTCCTCCTTTTTTCCCGAAACATTGCCCTAATTATTTACATGTTTTTCCCCTACTATTTCTTTATCATTTCCCTTATTTTTTCCCTTATGTTCCTAATTGTATCCCTATATCATGTAATTTCTTCCCTAATAGTGTTCAGCTTCCTTCCGCATGACGAAATTGCGCTACACAGTGCTTATTGGAGTAACTACACATCGAATCATAGTAGAATTCCCTTTGTTTCAACCGGACAGCGGGAAGAAAAAGGTTGCAAAGGTAGCGCAGCTAAGCCAAAGACCACCCGAATCCAACCAAGAATGGCAATGAACTGGGACAGCAAGTCCCAAGGGATCTGCCTTGGAGGGTCCAAGCTCAACAGAAACACACCTCTGAAGTCACTTGGAGCGCCGGCGGATACTTCATGACAACCTCCAGCAAACCTCGTCCGCGAATTGGGCTTGAGATGGCTTGAGGTATCTTGAGGCGCCCCGAATTTAAAACTGAAAAACTGACAACAAACCTGGCCTGGATGATGCTTGAGAACTTGGTAATCCAAGTCGACATAGAAAGGCAGGCGACCCATAAACCTCAGGAGTTTCAACTGTGATGAATGTTCCTCGAGCTGTTTCTGTTTGCTCCTCAGACTCCATTTGAGGATGTTTCGCACCCATTTCTTGTAAACTCGGGATGCTTTTCGACAAGTTTGTGACTTGGGTTCATCCATTATGGATGACTAACACCCCGCTTGCTACTTTGGCTGCAAATCCCAAGTCCAAACTGGGCTTCGCACCCACTAAAACCCCATGACTTATGGAATATCCCTAGTTATACCTGGGTTTGATGTCCTTTTTATAGCTCCTTTATACCACTTCTACTTCTTGGAATGCCCAACATGGGGCCAAGGTGCTGTAGGATGGAATAGATCCCCGCCAGCACCACACCGTGCACGGCCATCGTCAAGATGCCAGAGAGGGCGCCTTGCCTGACACCACAGGGGCCAGGCGGAGTGGGATCGTTGAGTTCAAGGGCCTACCTAATAGCTGGGGCTTTGCAATATGGCATTGGAAACTGGAATATAACCCCCTATTCTAAAATTCAAAGATTGGCATATTTTGGAGATGTACCCATGCAGCATCTATAGCAGTGAATAAGTTTACTTGGGGATCCTTTGGAAGCCTTCCTGATATAAGCACATGATTTTTTTGGCGGGGAAGACAGCATGAATCCAGAATCCCCCCATGACAAGTTCACGCGCCTGATGTAGAGGGCCATGATTGGCCAAGCAAACCTGGAGGAGCGTCCAACTACAGAAGGCATTCCCCAGGTGGTGCTTAGAATGGACCCGTAGATTGCCAGCAAAGTCATGTCAAGATGAGACAAGCAGCCACGGGGCCACTGGCACTGCAAAGTGTCGCAACAGGACACACCTCAGAGGCTTTCTATGGCTATGGCTCAAGGTGTGTTGGGGTTGGGTTGTTACTCAAGTGACCACTTAGCTGGCCTAAAGTTGCTGAACAATCTTGGAAGACCTAGAATTTGTGGAACAGTCAGCATGAAAGCCACACCTGCTGAGGTTTTATGTCCATCGCATGCAATCAAAAAAGGGCGACATCTGTTCGCAACAATATCTCCCGCATAGAAAGAATATGAGACCACTAAGTCTGCACCTTCAGCAAACCACTTCGGCTGGCGCATAGGCCCACATCATTTCTGTTCACTCCACATTCCACATGTGTGGCATTAGACCGTCCATTTTGGGGGTTGCCAAATGCGTTTGAGCCATCCCAATGCCAAACAAGTCGGAAAACCCACTGATAGCTCCATGTTTGGTGCCATTGCCTTTCTTCTTCTCTTAGAATTTTGCAGGCTCCCTCCCATTGGTCCAATGTATAATACTATAACTTTTACAACTAACAAATGCACATATATATATATGTATATATATATATTATATATATATTAAATGCATAACTCCACTGGAAAAATAATCTATGCCAAAATGACTGCAGCATACTGCAGCTATGTGAAAACATCCACGTTGCACTCTCGAGGCCCCAGCCCGGCGACACGTGAGCGTTGCACCTGCAATGCAAAGTCCCGAGCCTTCGCCTGGAATTCCGGCTCCGTTGGGTTCCGTTGGCTCCGTTGGTTGGGAGATGTTGGTTGGGATCCATGGTTTCCTAAAATGGAGGTACCAAAAAATGGATGGTTTATAATGGAAAATCATGGAAAATCCATCTTTAAAAGTTAAAAAACCTCTGGTAATCAAACATGGCTTGCTGGAAAATCCACGAATTTTGCAAATGATGATTTTCCCAACTATAAACCTCCATTATTTATAGGTCGAGGTTGGTTGGATATCGCATGACACCTCCGGATCTGCCGTCATTTTCATACAGAAAAAAACCATCAAAGACAACGGATATCGCGCGGAGGCCTCTAGAGATTTGCTGAAGATCGCGCCGTATCTGCTCCTGTACCTTGCGATGGCTGGTGGTGGAACCAGCCGGGGGTTCCAACCCCCCCATGCCCACCTTGGAAGTTCGATAGCCAACCTCGGATTCCAAAAGAAATCGCCAAAAGGTTGTGGCGCCTGCATTGATGCCATGTTTTCTTGTTTTGATGTGACTTTCTTTGTGATTTGTTGATCGTCGGATGCCAATGAACACTATCTTTCCTGGGAGTACCCCCCACATGAATCAGCAGGCTCATCTAAGCCAAAGATGGTCCCTTAGATCATGGTGACCAGGCCTCAAACTTGGAGAATCTCCCAGCAGAATCCCTTGAGTATCCAACTTGGAAAGGATGAAGCAACGCCCGGACTCCGCCTGCCCAGGGCGTTAATGGGGGGGAAGTCCCATGGCTTTCTCAAGACTAAGACGGTATCTCCACAGCCAGCTTGGTGGATTTATATTTCTTTTGGGGAAACCCCAACTGCGAAATGTGAAACCGCCAGAAAATATCAAAAACTGGTTTCGAAGATTCCATTTCCCTGTTGGATATGCAGCCAAGTCTCCACACTGTGCACCTCCTTCTGCCATTCTGCCAACACCTCTAAAGTGGCTGGGATGGTTCAGCGAAGTCATGAGAGGGGTTGATTTAACCAATCGAAATGAGGCTAATAAACCAGGAACAAGTGGGGATACTATGGGATACTTGCTGACTGGACCTGCAAGAATGGGACGGTCCGCCCGCGAAACACTGCAAAGCTATGGCGGTTGCCTTCAAGTTTGACCAACCCATCTGTCAGAGCCCTCTGAGGCCAGGTCCATCTCTTGATTGATGTCTTCCAATTCATCCCTCTTCTTGCGAAAGCACTGCTGCAGCCTTGGCTGAAGCTGATAAAATGTTCCAAGCTGCAGCCTGTCACATGAAGAACAAAAAAAGTCCCGACATGTTGTTCCTTGTTAAACTTTCCTTTCCTATACTCTCTGCATCAAATGTGCGTCTTGTTCAATGCTGGTTATTGCGATGCCCAACAATAAATCAGCCCCAAAATACTGTAACAATCAGTGGGTGGCAACTATCATTTCCAAATGGTATTTTTACTGTTGGGTTGCCAACATTGTTGCTCAGAAGTTTTGAAGCCATTCCTTTCACACTTTTTGGAGCTTGTAAATCCGGCCGAAGGCCTCAGACACTCTCCAAAAACTGATGGGTGGTACCTTTTAACTGTGGAAAAAACAAAGTCTAGCTACCCTCCAGCAATCCAACGTGGCGATGGAAAATTGGTTGTATGATATGTTTATAGGTACAGGGGATTCTCCATTGCCACATTTGATCACTGCAGGCTAAAATCACCAGCCAGAAATTGAAGTGCATCATCTCAGAAACCGCCGCCGTCTAGCTTGAGGCTGGCGCCGGCGCAAAAAACCATCACCCAAATGAAAATCCTGCAAGACACGGTGTGGAGTGGCCAGCGGCTATGTCACTCCGCCGATTTTCAGGTTGGCGACACTATCAAACATTATGAAATACCACCATCTATCCACACCATATTTGGGGTTCCGTCTTCAAAATCTAGGAGCTTGAGGCCGAGAGGAACAAACCGCGGACCAACTGGTTGCTGGCGGAAGTTTTCACCTCAAGCAGGGACCCATATTTCTTCTTCAAACCTTCTTCATCCCCGGGTTCCGAAACAAAAATCTCTTCAAGCCATGAATCCCAGAACTGATCGAGGAAAACCCAACTTAAATTTGGTGGTAAAACTGTTGCGTCCCAGTAGGCTCGGGAAATCCATTGACGCCAAAGACTAAGTCCTTGATGATCAAATCGCGCTGCTCTTGGATAGACTGCTCAGACAAGTCCATAGCCGCGGAGAGGTTTAAGGATGGCAAGTCACCAGCAAACTCCTCGCTGATGAGGGCACAATCAGCATCCAATATAGTTTGGAATGATTCTAGTCTTGCTTGGGAATTCTAAATGTTGTGAAGTTGGTGGTGGTTTAGATTTCGTTTCTTTTTTGATATTGGGATTCGACAGCAGCGAAATTCTCAGCTCCTGCGCGAGCAGCCCAAATCTCTCACAAAGCTGGGCTACGTGAGAATCCTCAAAGGCTTCTTTGGCCTCGCAGCAAGTGTCCACCGGGTCACTGAGGTGGCCCTAGACCCCTATCCCTGGGTTTGGAGAGTTGCCATTTTGTTGTGATGGATCAAATGATTCTTCCAAATGAAAGGATAAAATGTGCTTAAAAGATGTTAAAAGTTGAATTAAACAAAGCATTAACAGACTTAGCAGAGCCGATTGCAAACACCGTCCTTTTCCCGCGTTACTTCAACCCTGGCCACTGGGCCACGAGCACGCAATCTGAACCCCAAAACGAAGTTCCCAAAGTTCGCCAAATTATTGGTGACCTGAAAAATATGTTTGGTTTCATTCAGCCACCCAAAAAGATCTCGGGAAATCTTGGGAACCATCCAATTCATCCAACCATCACCATCTCTGGGGCGCAGCACCAAAGATATGCTGAAGTGATCTTTCTGCACCAGGTCCACATACATTCGCAGCTGGGCCGCAACACTGGCGGCCTGTAATGGCCTGGCACCTTGAAGTTGAGTGAACCTCCAGTTGAGACGCGGCCGCAGTCCGCCCCCGCCTTCAAAGTTGGGGATGGAAAACAAAAATGGAAAAACATGCGAAAAATTGTAGGGAATTTTGGGCATGTATATTTTTCTGATATGGGTTTTGTATCCAGGAAACCCCTTTTTGATGACATAGTTGTTAATGATGTATGGAAAGCAGAAGGTCCTTACCTTGCTTCCATGAACTAAATGAGAGCACCAATAGAGCGCCATTGAAACCCTGGATTGAGGTTCAAACAAGAGTTGTCGCAAGGATTGGATGGCCGAGACATACTCAGGCAACAATTCCTGAAACAAAAATGGCAGACATTGCCGCCAACACCAAAAAATCAATTTCCCATTTCGGATTCAACATCGTGGTTTGTAACCAACCATGCCCTGAACAAACCAATCAAAATCCGGTTGTTTTCTTCTATTTTGTTGGATACCGTGGGAACTTCCATCATTCCGAATCGTTCCCTTGTAAAACGAAGTTGGGCATTAGCCTCCAAAACACCCAAGCACACAACGAAAACGCGCCAAATACCTCAGCGGTCCTCCTCAGGAAGTTGGTCCAACTTGGACCATTGAGGCTGATAATGCGTGGCTGATGGCACCTGCGCCAATTTTTTGGGACCGAATATTCACCCCTTGGTTATCAAGTGTGGTTGGCTGGTAAGTCGGGTATTAGTAAGATCATCAAAGCAAAAAAAAAATCCAACAAACCATTTTTTACCGGAAAATCGTGATGTTTTGCTTCCAAGAGTCTCAAGCAATCATAGCTGCACAGCAAAGGGCCTCATGGATCAAATGCGTGAACGAATCTTTGATGCGCTCGCGAGCTTTGTCCTGCAAGTTGGCCATGGATGTGTTGAAGTGACTTGATTGTTTGTGGTTTGCTGGAAAGATCTTTGCAGCACCCTGTCCCCACAGCGGTAACAAACTGTGTCATAGCCCCATTGAGCATGAAAATGTTTGCTGCAACGCATGTGGCACATGAGTGCGGATTCCAAAAAAGGCAGCGGCCCCGATTGAAGCTGTTGGCTCTGGCGCTTTCATGGGAATGGGTGCCCGCGTTGCTTGCTTGGGTTTTCCTTCGTGGAAATCAGGGTCCGCATTGGGAAGGTTTGCGAAAGCCCCGCGGAAAATGATGGGAACTTTTTGCTCCCGGAAGCTGATGCCCGCATTGCGAAGCCCCACGTCATGGAAGCTCGTCCACAAAAAGCCAAATCAAATTTCAAGATAAATGCGCCGCCCAAATGCGAATGGGCTTCCATGATGCATGAAGTCTGCAAAGCGGGCAACGAGGCTCACCCTCCTATTTGTCGCTGCCAAGATCTCCTAGCACAGTGCAACCGCGCGTCCTTTGGGAATTCACACAGCTGCAACCGCGTTACCTTGTGGCATTTCTAACCGGGGACCAGTAAGATGGCAGCAACGGTAGCAACAGAACAAGGACCGAAGACTAACCTCTATTGATACTATTTTGAAACAAGTCACAAGTGAAAGAACATCGCAAAATACAGGCCTGGCACTTATTGATGACACAGATCCTTGCAGAAATCATTCGACTCAGGCTTTTGTCCACTTTTGGGATAGGGGGGCCAAAAATGTGTCAAATCACCATCCAGAAGCACCCTTCTCTTTCAGTGTCCTGCTTTGGGGTTCTGGCATGAGATCCTACACATAGAGTTTCTTCTTGTGCCCAAACAAGTTCCTGCTGCTGCAATTAGGAAAGGGTCTAACCTGATCTGCTGCTGTTCAGTAGCTGCAGCTTTTTTTGTTTGTATTGAAAGCATTGACTTCCTACCCTCCACACTGTTTGGGGTCTCTTGCCGGACTAATTTAAAGCCGAATAGACACGCAAGAAACATCACAGCTGCAACATTGTACCAGTACGTAGGGAATGCTGTGGAAGTAGCATATGACGAACGGTTCTAAACGGCTTTCTTTGGACAAAATGCCAACTTGCAGAACGGATCTGAATGGATCCAGAAATCTCAAAGCAATCCAGAACTCTTCATCACAGTTTAGACCAGTTCTGGAACAGTTCCGGTTCATGATGCTCTTCTGCACAGAACAGTCTAGAATGGCTCCGAAAACCTGAGCTTTTCTAAATTGCCAAATTCTTAGTCACAATTGTGTATTCCTTTGTGTGATATTTCATATGGTTCAAGAAATTCAAGATATAAACAGATAAGTATGGATACATTGATGGATACATTTGCACATAGAGACATGTATACATGATGTGCACATATCCATGCAAAAATCCATACGCCACTGTGCATACGTGAGTTCATGTCGACTATCTTGCAAATTTATGGGTGCAACAGCGCATGTGGGTGTGAGCCCGTTTCAAACAGCCATCAAATCAGCATCCATAGGCTAAGGCATGATGCTGCCAAGGGAGTGGGTTTTGCCAGGGTTCCCATGTAAAATCACATTTGTGGTCATGGAAAAGGGTCACTTTGGGAACGTCCACGTGCTTGCTTGGATTTAACTTCAGCGTGTACTGTGTGGATAGAATTCAGCGTGTACTGTGTGGATGGAATTTCTTTTCAAATGGATGGAAATCAAGATTGCAGCTAGAAACGGGTGGATATAAAATCAAATTATGGGTTAAATTCATGCAGGGTCACTTCGGGAACTTCCTTGTATTCCGATTGAACTTCAGCGTGTACTCTGTGGATCGAACTCATTTTCAAATGGATGGAAATCAATTTCGGACTTCAAAATGGGTCGACATGTGAATATGCCAGGGTTTCCATGAAAAAACATATTTTGGGTCATTTGCAAGGGCCCCTTCGGGAACTTCCATGTACTCGGACTTAACTTCCACGTACTCAGTGGATGGAACTTATTCTCACGCGGATGGGCAATGTGAACCTGAAAATTGGTGTGAAGTTGGTTTTGCCCGGCTTCCCATCTAGAGTCACATTTTGGGTTTTATAACAACGGTCATCTTCGTCTCTTCAAACTGTGATGGGCTACATGTTTCTGATTGCACATCATGTCACTTTGACTTTGCTTATGTTTGAATTGATGGGTTCAAAATAAAATGTCTCTCATCATTCAAGGGCCATAGAGACAAACTCGGGGTAACGAAATCTGTTGTTGACCTCCTTCATACCTTTACATATTGTCACATTAGCTCCGCTTTGAACCACAAATCTAACAACAAAGCGGAGCACACAGTAATGCGGCACTACATCGATGCAGAAATACGGCATACAGTTAAAGATGCATGATGCATGAATACACACATGTATATGTATATGTGTATATGTATGTGTATATATATATATATGTGTGTGTGTGTGTGTACATGTGTAAATATGTATATATATATATGTGTGTGTGTGCGCGTAATTATATGTGTATGTTTTAAATATGGTTTTATATGGTTTTACATATTGATATGTATGTATGTGTGTGTGTGTGGGGTGTGTGTGTGTGCAGCGTTGTACACATGATATACAACATACCATGCCACGACGGACCTCTGAGTCATACAAGGCGAGAAACGAAACAACATGTCTTCGATATGTTTTTTGACATGCTTCTTGGCATTGGCATCAGCTTGTCAACCAACGATTGTCGACATGGTTCCAAACACATTTTTCCCATAGGACATTTCCTGACACAAAGGCCTTACGCGAAGGCTTTACACAAAGGCCTTATAGTTCAAACCTGGCTGGATCTGGGGGTTTAACCCTGCCCTTGCTTCGGCGGCTTCAGCGCAAGCAAATTTTCAAGAAACGCAGGGTTCCTTCTGGTATTGAAGCAGAAAGTCTTTTTGCAATGAAGCAGAACCCCCACGCTCTTTCCACGTTTTCCCAATTCTGATATTCTGGGAACATAACAAACCAGCAGCAAACCAGCAGCATCAGGAGCAGCACCAGCAACAGGAGCAGCAGCCTGCGCCAGTGGTTGTGGGGATTGCGGGCATGAATGACACCCCAAACGAGGTTCAAACAAAGTTCAAAGCTGACCAAAGACACCCACCATAGCACCCCAGCAGCAGTCTAGCAGCACCGACAGCAACCGGGCAGCGGTGTGGCATCCCAGCAATCTACAGTTTAGAAGCTCTTGAGCAGCAAACCAACAGCAAGCCAGTAGCAGCACTCCAGCAACAGAAGTGGCAGCAGCAAGCATCTGAGGAGCAGAAAAGTTCAAATCAACTGTTTCTCTCACACATCACTGTGTGGCAGATGCGGCTGAGAGTCTGAGAGAGGGGGAGACAAAGGCAGAGAGCATGCTGAAACAAGCAGACAAGACATGATCTATACAACAAGAGTCAACAAAAGCACCCTCGATGCGACTGAACAAGACCACTTAACTGTAGTTTTGTGTTAATATTCCAAAACGCAGAATTGCATGGGACACCGGTGTCGCGACGGCTTGTCCCAAATGCAAACCAGCCTGGGACAAAGCCTACACAAGCAACACGCAACGACTTTGGCAAATGGAATGTAGCATTGAATGCCTGATGAAGATGTCCGATTTCCAACGTGATCAACCGCATAATTCGTACCGCAACGTCAAACTCGCACAGAAAGGTCCCTTTTAAGATGCCATTGAATTGATTTGATCAATTAAAGCATGCCCCTTACGTTTTTCTCGACCATATGCGCTTCATGGAACACATACGCCCTTGCAAACTGGACTCCTGGATGCTTCCTACCCTACAGGCATCATGAAATAAAACTCTACATCCCCCATATGCAGGGTCTGTAAAATGGCGAATTCACTGATATCGATGGTGTGTCAGCTCAGCCTATCATAATCTCATCTCCAAAAATATCACAGGAAACCTGATGGATT
>BGPT01000462.1:325488-355488 GCA_003297045.1 Symbiodinium sp. clade C Y103 | reverse complement strand
CAACGAGGATCCCATGAGAGCGCCAAACATCGCCGAAAATGGGGGAAAACGATGGAGAGATGAAATATGGACGCTGGTGATGTTGGAAGAAGTTATATAGAATTGTTGATGATTTTTATTTTCGCATACCAACATTGAAAGTGTCACGTGACCAAGCGCGATATGAAGACCCCAACGCCCAATGGAACCGAGCTGCCCATCAAAGCAGCCGAAGCAAAAAATATGGCCCGACATTTGGCCCCCCATGGCTGTGAGTTTTTACACAAAAGACTTTTTGATGCTCGAAGCTGCGCAATTCTCTCAGATTGCTTCAGAGGTCATGCCGCGGTTTTCGACATTGAATGACTCTGATAATGACTTCAATAATCCCATCCCCCTAATATTAAACACTCCCAAATTGTCCCCAAAATGTGTAAATCCCCTACTACACCATGGCTTCTGGTGGTGTTTAATATCAAGGGGGTGGTATTACTCAAAACTTCTGGTTTTGCAGAAGGAATTGATTTCTTGAAATCCTGATGTAGATCAGCATCAGCATCAGAATTGCGCTTGTCTCATCTCTCTGAGGGCACTGCAATGGACAAGTTCTCTGGTAGCAACAAGTCGCCTCTCAAATGAGAGGACCCATCTGCAAAAAATCCTCCGTTTTCCCAGCAAAAACATCAAAAATGCGCACTTTGTGGAATGGAATGTGCTTCATTTATCTTTGGCAAAGTACGATCACGTGGCGAAGTGGCTACTGATACAATGCGCTTGGCTACAGCAGTGATGAACCCTCCCCTTATCCCTTCCTAAATTGAGGCTCCCTCTCACCGGGCCCATCAACTTTGCTTTCTGGAAATCCCACCCAGCAGCAGATCCCTATCTATCCCTATCTCTCTTTCAAAAAGTGCGAGGTGTTCTGGCAATCTCTCAAGGAAAATGATGGTAAAGTGGATGAGAAACAGAACTTGCAAGCGATACAGTAATATCCGATATCACTGGGATTTCCATTGGATTCCCATGAATTTCTGGGTACACTGAGCCATACTGAGCCCCTGACTCCGCATGCCCTCTGCACGCAAGCCCTCGCGTAGAATACGTGCCACCTGCTGCTGCTCCTCGAAGAACAGGAAGAACTGCTGGTTCAGTACCTGATCGAAATCTCAGTGGCTCAATGTCCATGATAGTCGGAACAGGTGGAGGAATGTGGATGAGGGATTGGTATTTTTTGGGGCTACAAGCCAACGCCCAACCACCACGTGCCACCCCCAGCCTTGAGGTTGTTGAGCAACACCACCTCATGGGAATGAGTGGAGCTGCTAAAGACAACTGATAAAACTGTATCAATTCAGAACAATTTCCTCTACTACAGCATTGTCATCCCCTTTTCCGCCTCCACGGTGATTTCAAGAGGTTCCACGGATGAATTTTGTTCGTGGAATCATTTCCTGAAATTCAATTGGCCAGATGCCTGCGTGCTTCTGGATGAAAAACAAATGTGTCAATCATGTTTTTGGTGGTTCAACCCCCCAAAATCTCGGTTGGTATGTCCCGTATGTCCGACCCCCCCAGCAGCTGAGCGAACTCACGGAGGAAAACAGCAGAGCCAAACTGAAGATCTTGGGGCCATAGGCACTTCGCGCATCCTGGTTGCCGTAAGGGCTGGACCGGATGTCTGGTGTTACCCACGGTGAACCGGGAAGTTGGAGAATCAACCGTGAATATCCCAGAGGTGCCTTTTGTAGGCCCAATGTCTTTCGGTTCTCCGAAATTGATCTTGAGAAGTTCCCAGGTTTCAATTTTCTTCAGAAAACCTCCAGTCCGACTTTGCCATGGCAACTGACCGGACCTCAGAGGAGAACAAGCCTTCAGTGTCCATCCACACCTCAGGATCGGTCCGCATGTTGGTATTCAGAACAATTGGATGGTTGAGCCGTTGGGATGTAAGGACGACCAAAGTCGTTGGTGCGGGCTCTTGAATGGGAACCCACAAACTAGTACCCTCTGGTAATTTAACAATGTACTATGGAAAATCACCATGTTTAATGGGTAAATCATCCATAAACGGACCGTTTTCCACAGCTGTGGTAAATTACCAGAGGGCATCCAGTAATGTAATCTGCCAACCGGACATTGCAGATTCGTCCGTGATGAGCCTGTTGAAAGTTGGAACTTTGCTCTGATATGTTCCACGGATTGCCAGAAGCCGCCCACACTTTGCAAGGCCCCCCTCGGAATTGTGCAACCGCAGGTGGATTACTCCACTATCCGACTATCCAACCTGAATCTAAAACCTGATCCTGAGTGTGGCCCTCATCATTGTGCCATCTCTCCCTCTCGGTTCTCGCATGTCTAGCTGCATTTCTCTGAAACAACGGAGGTGAAATGATCCAATCCCAGGATATGTTTCAAAGGAAAACCACCTGAGGCGAAAATTGCTGGGAAACCTCCCTGCTCCAACCCACCCTGCAGGTCCCAGGTACGACAGTTCCAGCACGATCAGGGAGCGCTTCGGCGCAGATCTCAATGCCCCTGTGCCCAAAGAAACGCCCCAAAAAAAGGAAGAATGTGGACCTTTGGATTCTGCAATCTTCAACACAACCTTTACAACTTTATGTGATTTTACGTGGCTTTTGTTGATGTTAGTCTTAAGTCTCAGTTCAAATGATCCAGAACCCCAACCCCAACCCCGACCTGGTGAAGGTTTGCTGCCCGTGGCCCACCCCAAAGCTGTTGGAGTAGGGCGCCCGTCGCTGCATCAAGCGATTCAGCAGCAACGACTTGCCGCCGCGGTAGACTCCCAGGGCAGGCACCTCGGATATGACGACCCTGCCATTTCTTAGGGGGTTGGAAGATTAGTTACCACTGCTTTTAGGCGATTTTTCAGGGTCTACTGGTAATTTGGAAGAGGGCAACTAACGAGGATTTAACTATCAAAAGTCTTGATTGAAGGCTCAAATATTGGGGATTAAACCCATGAAGAATGGAAAGTGGTTTGTAAAGGATTTATGGAACTGGATTTTACCAGCAACAACTGGCAGATAAAGCATCCAAAAAAATGATTTCAATGTGATAAGGGAATGTGTCCAAAGATCAGGGTCCGAAAATTCGCATGACCGGGAATTTGAAACGGTTGATGATAAACCATATAGATATAAATATAAACCTTTGTTTATCGGGGTGCCTGTTTTCTTGAGACGAACTGATATTGTGGATTCAAAGGTCAGAACAGTTGGGATTTAACCAACAGCCAAAAAAATATGTGGTCAAACCATATGCCGAAGACAAATGGATATACACATACCATCCCTTAACATGTAATTGCCCAAATACCAGGCCCCAAAATGAATAGATCCAAAACAAAATCGGGTCTGCGAATTGCCATGGCACCGGGTCCAACTACCCAAGTGAACACTCCAAATGATCTTCACCAAGGGTTGATTGGAAAACCCTTCAGCAAAACAGCTGCAGTCGGCTCCCTTTTTGAGCCTCGATTTCGCCCAAAAATTTAAAATCGGAACCAGGGGCGGCTCGCCAAAACTGCCAGCTGTACAAGCTCCTGATCGGAGCTGGGACCTCGAAGAGTACTGGGACTTTGCCATTGATATGAGCCATCAATACGGAAGGCTCCACAAATCCATATCCATTATACATGACAGATGCATATTCAACTTATAAAAATAACAGTAATAATAATAGTAATATGAAATAAAAATATCCCATGTATCATTATCATACTGACTATATATATATATATATATGTAGATGTAGATATAAGATAAATATCACTAACTACTGTAACCATTGAAAAAGGCCCCGAAATCGGCAGCTACGAATTCTTCCTCTGTGCACATCTCACTTCAAGGTGGCCAAAGCGAGGCCAGCGCCAGAATGATCTCGCCTTGGCTGTTCTCCATCCGAGGGAACCTTGGAATCAGCAAAAAAAATGTCCGGCATCACATAGGTTTGTCTGAAAGATCTGAGACTTGGATAGCCGTATTTCCACTGGGTAATCATCATGTTCCCTATCTAAAGTGCCTTTTCTTTGGGATGGGTAGATTCTGCATATATGGATTTCATGTGATTTCAGTGTAGGGATATCTTTGGGAATCTGAACTTGTATCTAAAGGCACCACCTGCAACATGATGAAAATCCAGACTCTGAACCAGAAATCATTTGTGATCAATCACCAACTGCTTGCAAAAAGACCTCCTCCTCCTCCTCCTCCTCCTCATCATCATCATCATCATCATCATCATCATCATCATCATCATCATCACTCTCGCCGTCACCATCACCACCATTCCCAGGAAAAAGATGGAAAAAGAACATAACAAAACCTTCAGAGTTTCCCCTCTTACAAGCTGTTGGCTCTCACTATGTGAGGGGATGACCCTTACAGATCCCTTACAGCCTTTTCAGTACAAGAAGCATATCTACGAACAAAGCCTTCGTTGTGCTTTGCTCGCTCATACTTGTCGAACTCGCACAGCTGGAACTGAACGTCGTGCAGAGTCACTTCTCCTGATGGGTACCTCGCCCCATGGCACCCGGTGGAGAGGATCACGGTGTTCCCATCCAACAGTTTTACCGCGGTGCACTGGAAAAAATGAATGTTTGATGGTGAAATGTTCCATGCTGAACTGGTTGATGGTGAACGACGGTGAAGGATGGTGAATGATGGTGAAATGATTGATGGTAGAATCCCATTCTGAAGGGTATCAAATTAGTTACCAAGCTGAAACACCCAGCAAAATGACCCCAGGCCCTATCTCTGTATTCGATGCGAACCAGCTACCAGTCATCGATCATGTGACTTGGGTTCCAAAAGAGTTGCCGCTGCGCATACACGGCCAAGAGCTCTTGAACGAAGCTTTCTTGCACCGCGCGGCTGCTGCCTGCTATCCGAGAATGGTTCCAGCTATGACAGGGAAAATATTGGTTTACAACTGAAACTGAAATTACCAGTACCTGCGACAATGTATACAATATGTGACATAGATATACATATACAGTTGCAATCACAGCATCATGGAAATTTAACCAACCCAAAAAAAAGGTGCCTCCAATGATAGCTGGTTCAGACTCGCCCCTAGAATCGTGGTTGTTGGTGATGGTTAATAAACCCGCAATAAACCTCTATTTACCATTGGGATGGTTAACTTTTGGCGTGTGGTTCAATCCCCATCATATCATATTTTTAGCATTCCGTAGCAACCCAAAGATCGAAAAAATAAAAACCTTCAAAAACAGAGGTCAATTTTACATGTCCTATCTTTTTCGTGCTTCCTTTATATCTATCTTTTTGGCGGCATACTTTCCGGTACACACACATAGCTATGGGAAATGATCATTCTAGTAGTAAATCAACCATAGATGGGCCATACCATAGCAAACTGCTAAACTACTAAATGGTATCCTATTTGTGGTCCTTGATGCTTGTTTGGATCTTTTGTATCTTCTGGGGTTATTCGTGGTGGCCAAACTTCCATTTTGTTATGGGATCTAACCACCAACAACCACAAGAAACATGGTGCTATCCCCATGATCTCCCGTTATATCCCCATTTTGGATGCTGATATCAGTTAAATCCACCATGTTTCATGGTTAAATCCGTTAAATCCGTTAAATCCGTTGCGTTTTTCCAGCCACAAAATGGGTCAAAAAAATGTCGCTCTGCAGCCGGGTGGCTGTAGCAGTTCTCCCTTGTGGGCCTGCCATGCAGCCGGTTGAGCCCACGGCGGGCGCCCGGACCCACTGGACACCAGTCATTGAGGTCTTGGCATTGATTCTCCCAAGAACCTCAATGGATCATGGAGACATGGGAAGGTCACCATCAATGGAAAAAATTGGTGGTTTCATGGGAATTCAGGGGATTTCATGGGGATTTCATGGGAAAAATGCTGATCTTAAGTTTAAACCATCAATGATGGTAATTGAAGTAGGCAATATGAGAACATAACGGGATATCATGGGACAAAATCATGGGACAAACAACTCAGAATACGAGATGTTGACCTGAAAAAGGTGGATGTTACCTCCCTGTTATGGCCATGTTCATAGGGAAAGGGATGAACCAATGGATGGAATGGGCTATTGTCAAGCAAAGATTACTTGGAGTCTCTGAGGTCAATGGCTGGTGTCCAAGTTCAATGGGACTTCTATGGGACTTGTATGGGACTTCTTTCGGAATGTGGGGGTTCTAAAAGTCCAACCAGATCGCTGTCATGCCCCGTAGTTCTTCCTTGTAGTCCAGAATTACCCAACTAGAAGAAGCCACCCGAAAAGTGTGCACCAAACTGCAGCGAAGAACCCGTTGCACTGTTCCAAGTGCAAAACAACGGTGTCTTCAGAAGGTCTTGCGCAAGTTCTTTAGCCAAGAAGCCTGGAAACAGGCCAGCAAGACTTGCTGAAGGGTGGTTGGATCCCAAAAAATGCTGGTAGACGAGAGGGGAGACAAAAAAATATGTATGGGAAAATCCATTGCTCCCCACTCCGTTGATTTTTTCCGTCACCGCATGTGGAATCTTCCCTAGCAGAGCAGCTATGGCTGCATATCTTTGGGATTTACGGGTCCTCTTTTCAGGACTGTTGGACAAAAACGGCAATGAAAATGGTATAGAATTGCTAGTTTGGGTTTCACATGTCAAGTTCACTCCTATACATGGGTCACATGTACATAGAAATTCACCGATGATCTGCCTACTCTCAGTTCTTTCCCTGTGCAAATAGACACTTAATGGTTCTTTCATCTCTCGCAGCGGCTCTTCATATCTTCCTATCCACCCTTCAACTTGAAACCCTTCGCTGATGAAACACAGGATCGTCCCGGATTTATAGATGTTCACCTTTCCTTTTCTTGAATCCACAGTGATGTTTTCCATATTTTGCCCAATTGCCATGCGAGGTTTGACTTATTCATTTGTAGATGATGTTCATTGATGTTCCACCTCAAATCATGTCAAATTCACATGGAAATGACAAATCAAGAATGATGTCTTTCCACCTATGTTCATTTTTGGTGGTTTTCCTAGTTCCTTTTGCCGTGTCAGATTTACCACCCAAAAAAAAACACATCGATGCCATCAATGATCGTCGATGCCTGTACCACCGTAGTTGGGCACTGTCATGATGGCTCGCACCACCTGACGCAGGGTTTGGGTGTTAAAATGGTTGGTGAAAACGCAATACAATGTAAAAATGCTGATTTGTGCGTATATAGTAATTTCTTTTGAGTGACGCACCCCCGTAGTGGTAGCCACTAATTTCCAACATCAATCATTCTTTGTGGTCATCCAGTCCGTTGACTGTGCCACACTCTGTACTCAAAAACATGCACTCATGCACTCATTCTCATGCAGCTTCGCAATGAAAGCGACGCTCCAATATCCGCAAAGTCAACTTCCAAAAGGTTTTGTCTTTCTAAGTCAAAATCCGGGGGTGGCACCCCGCAAAATTGCAAATTCTCAATTCGACCACTACAAGGTGGTGAGTTCTGATTGGGCTCCAAAAGCCGTCTAACTGACAGCGGTCTCTTCTCACTTTCGAGACCCACGTGTTCTCAAGTCCGTCAGAGACGACACCAGGTTCTCCTCAACAGTTTTATCTCAACTTCACCTCCAAAATCCAAAGAAGCTTCCAAAGCTCGCACCGATCTGCACCTTGTTGTATCCTAATAGAACTCTCTTATATTCCGGTAACACGTTTCAGATCAATCTCCTTCAATTTCTGATCTTCCTGCAATGGTCTTGGTTCAGCAAACCTTGTCAAAGTTTCCTTGAATGGGTTTCGCATGCTAGGGCTCTCTAGCACCCGAGAAGACCACGTGGAGGCCCCATCCATCACTTCCCGATTTGTGCGTATATCTATCTGTAGTCATCTATTTATATATCATCACGATTGTATGTGTCTGTGTGTGTGTGCGCATGTATGATCATTATGATCCATTCTAATTCCACAACATATGGCACCCCGATAGAACCATCTATCTAAGTCCCACATGAGATCAATGAGATCCCCATCAAATCTGTATCTCCATCGACCAAAATAGTGTACCCCTAAACCCAATGATTAATCTTGACTTTCCCTATGATTCATGGCTATAATTGGAGGTATACCCCAGACCCAAATCCACCTGAGCCCCACCTGAGCCCAGGAATGACCACCCTCCGCAGCCCTCACGATGTCGTAACGCCGCTCCCAGAGGCTACTGAGGTGGAACTGACAGACCTCCTTTGGAGAAGCTGCACCAGACATGGTCCCAGGGTTTTTCACCGTGATAAAAACTCGGGTTCTCCAAGTGGTTGGCTATGGACAAATAGGGAAATCAATTATTTGTCAATAGGGTTCTAACATTCTAACCCACAAACGTGTGGATTAACAAACACAAACTGGGGAAACCGGGCGGGAAAACCGAAAAAATGCCGAAAAATCGCCACTCTACTACCTATGCTCAAGTTGAAGACCTACTCCCCAGCCAAAAAATCCCAAAATCCCATCCTGAAACAGCGAGCGCACCACGGACTGCCCCATGGACTGTCGCGGATTTCGGGCCGCCGAGCTCTCGCGCTTTCGCCAGGTTTTGGGAGGGCAGTAGGCCTCGCTGAAGCAGTGGATCCCCTTCTGCCAGCAGGCCATGGCCACGTCCACCACGGAGCACCAGGCAGATTCATCCCAGGTCTCGAACTCCATGAAGCCCAAGGAGTGGATGAACTCCTGGGAATTGGAGATGCAAAAAATGGGAAGATATATGGTTGTTGATGTTGTTTGAGAAATGTGGATGATACCATCTTGAAACATGTTGAAACGTATTTGTTAAAGACATCTATATCATCAAAATTAGTAAAACCATGTAAACCACTGAAATAAATAACCACATTGGTCCACATTACATAGACAGCTTCTAAACCAGCCAAACATCACCACAGTTTCAACCGGTCCTTGGTCCCGAAGGCCCGCCATAGCGCGCAATGAAACACCATCAGCCCCGCCAAGCGCAGCTTGGAATGCGGACCACTAAGCTCCTTCCAGGCCTCTAAGGCTGGCTGTAAAGCAGCTCGAACTGCACGGGTGGTCACATCATCCTGGAAAATGATGCTGCAATCCAGCAAATCACATCAATACATGATTTTTTATAATGTGTTTAATGGGATGTTTGACCTTGGAAATCAAATGGGACTTACATTAACCAACCAATAAAAGGAAATTTCACCGAGTGATGGGATGGTTTGATGATTAGAGAATGGGATTTCACCAATCATGGTGCTTGGATTTGCTGATATTGGGGGGGTATATGAGACTTGGAAGGTCTTCCCATTGAATTCTCCGAATGATGGATTCACCAGCTGGAAAATTGAAAATCATCGGTAAATCCATGGCACTTGGGATGTGTTGAATGTTTGACCCATGCCCACTATTTGAAGGCTCGAACCATCCGCAACCCCCGAAGTCAAATATCTTGCCCACACTTCAGTGGTTATTTGGTGGTTTCCAGCGCTTCGTTTGCAGAAATGTCGTGCTCCCTAAAAATTAGAAACGCAAACTTTACATAACATCATACACACATGCATGTTCATGCAATCGTCACACGGACTTGTCTCCAAACTTGGAACCCTAAAAACCTATAAAACCTTATGGTTTATCATGTTTTTTTCTCGGAACAAAATTGCGATTTCAAGGCATTCGGTATACCCCAGCGTCCTCGCGCCGGACGTTGGTCAGGAAAACGGACCGCATGAGGTCCCCTTCCGCGTACCATTGGTCGGATGGCAAGCCCATCTCTTTTCCTGGTTGCTGAGTGGTAGCTGGATGGTTGCCTGGTGATGCTTCGTTGATGGTGGTTAGTTGACCTCTGGTAAATTAACATAGACCCTGCCAGATAGGGCTTGGAAGATTCATTTCCACTAAAATTGGGTTATGTTCAGGGTCTATGTTCATTGAATGGAGGGTATATAGATAGATGTCCATGGCTCTGACCTGCTCCCTCCGGCCACCCGATAGAATAACTCGAATAACCCCCATGATCTCACCATCTTTGAGTATATCCCCATGTTTGCTGGATAGTTGAACACATTTTTTTGGACATGGTTTCTAACAGTTCAATGACGGTGAATCATCCCATGAATGTGGTAAACCCATTGCCATTAAACTCCCACACTTCTCAAGCCTTCACAGAGGTCGCAACTGCTACCGGGCAGCGGATCCGTGCCGTCTCCCGGCGGTGCATGAAGGCGTAGAGGTCAGCCACACGAGGGTGGCCTCCTAGGCCTCTGGTGAGAAAAGATGCAAAGCCAGGGGATTTTACATTCACTGGATTGGTTTATGGGAAAATTTTAACCGGAAACCATGGATTTTCCCATAATATATAGAGGTTTCCTGTAAATTTTCCCATTAACCAATCCAGTGAAACATGCTTTGACTGATTTGACAAATACGTGGATATAGAACCATCACTTTTTGGAGTTTATATAGTTATATTCCCAACTTATGGGGGTTTACAACCATGGTTGCTATACCCATTTGTATTCCCACTATGTGGCGTAATGGGACAATCATGATGATATAATGGGGATATAATGAATTTTGCTGTGTGGAAGGCCACTTTTTGTGTCATGTAAAGGGGAATTTAAGCAACAAAAATGGTGGATATAGTTGGGAATGAAACAAAAAATCTTGCGGTATAGTGAATGAGGGAATGTTGGTGAATATCTTCTGGTAATCAAGCATGGCTAGCTGGGAAATTATCGAACTAAACAGAGGTTTATAGGTGGGAAATTAATCGAACTAAATGATGATTCTCCCATTGCCATGTTTGATTGCCAGAGGCAATATTCTCACCACGTTCCCAGTATTTTTCCAATATATTGCTGATATTATCATGTATCAGTATTGTCCTTTTTCCAGTCAAGTAATCCCTCGTTTGCTGGGAAATTCAACCATTTAGTTCGACGATTACCCCGTATTTTCCCGAAGCTTGGAAGTTCTGTTGAATTACCAGAAGGTCCCTCTTCAAACCAACATTTCCAGGTTCCAGTGGCTTTGTATGGTTTTGTTTCTCCCTTTGAAAAAGACCTCAAAAAATACATAAGAACTCAAATCCCGCCAATGACCTCATGGCACCACCCGGGAGAGATTGCGGAACCATTCAAAACCAAACCAAAACAGCTGCCCAAGAGGCTGGTGGCGGATGACAACCAGCTCTTTCCTCTGGCTCCGCAGCGCCGGCGCTTCGACACGATGCGATCGATGCGATCGATGCGATCCATGGCGCAGTCGCAGCGATACTCCGCTGGAACCCAGTCGAAGTCATCCGAGGCCCAGTCTGAAGCCGAGGTCCATTCCGTCTCGGAGCCGGAGCTGATTTCAATGAAAGCATGAGTTGCCTCAGAGAAATCACGCTAGGCTGGATATTTATGGGTATTTATTTATGGGTATATACTTGTGTTACTTGATTTCGGGGGAGGGAAAATGCTCCACGAAACCGATGTGGCTTTCGGGCAGAAAATGTAAGGGAGTCCTGCAAACTAATTCTTCCCTTTATCCGATTCTCAAACCGGGCTTTGAAAAGAAGACTATAGGCCAAATGAAGACAGAGATGGGCGTGGTTGAAGCCGGTACCAATTCGATTGTTGAGACTGTTCAGATTAATAAACCGATTGGAAAAGTCAGCGCCAATGTCAACAGACCTTCCATGGAAGATCCACGAATCCACCCATGCCGCACATATCCATCATATCCCGACCTGTTTTTTGTTCCTCCTACGCCCCGCAGATGGCAAAATCCCCATGTTTGTCCGTTGGCCATCCCGCCTTCGTTTTGGAAGGTCCATCCATCGGTGTCATTTCCAGCGTCACCACGGCGGGATCTGCATGATCTGCCCGCGCCATGGGGAAACTGGAGCTGCTCTACCGTGCTGTTGGCCTTGCCCACGAAGCTCATCACTTTTTGTACAGTTTCCTGAGTCGAAAACCAGGAGCTGTGTAGCTGCAGTGTTGAGGACCCAGCGTCCGACTAAAGCTCTAAATAAAGGTATACTTGTGATCTTGCGGTCACAGTGGAAACGAAAGCCAAAGTCACAATGTCAAAAGCCAATCAACTAGAATCTTAGGCAAAGAAATGCTGATAAAAAGATCTCCATAAACAGCACTTTTAAACATTGGACCTCTTCATCTCGGCTGAGCGTCATGGGTTTTTTCGTTTTTTTCTTAGGCGCATCCTGCACGGCTGGCACGCTGAAATGGATACGGCACAAGGTCCTCTGGCCAAGGGAAATCATCTCCAAGGTAACTTGGCGCGACATCTTGGGAAAGTGAGATGTGACACAGGGTCCACGGGGCACAGGCGCCGGTACTTGCTCTGAGCCATGACACACCATGAGAATCATGAGCCAAGATCAAAAAAACAACAACAAAGACCTCAGAACATTCACCCTGGTGACCTCGTGATTCTGCGCATTGCACTTGCCGGATTCTGTGCTAAAAAAGACCCGTAGATTGAATCAATGCGTGTGACATCAACAACTCAGATCTTGCAAAAATACTGCTGCTCGTCTTGATTCTTGATCTTTCGTTTAGGTATCAGATGGCGACCTCTGAAAACCACTGCGATAAGCTGTCTCACCCCAACTAAGACAACTAAGAAGGCTGCCAGAAACAAGGGTGAACCTCAGGTGCCGCCACTTGAGAAATGAGGGATGCCTAGGCCTTTCCCCTTTCCAAAGCCCACGAGATGGTTCATGTCTGTCCCGACAAGTATCTCTCGGGTATAATAAATATGCACATGCCAATGTGGATGCAAATGCCAATGCAAATGACTTTCAAGTGCATTGCATCTGTCTGCGTGTTCAAGGTGTTTACATCCCCCCAATCACAATGATGTCCTCCGAAGCGGGCCGAGCCACGCTGTGACTCCAGGAATTTCAGCCCCGCATCGTTCAGTTGAAGTGTGGCAGCAGCCTTGGCAATTGAAATCCACCACTTCTGGATGGTTTCCAGGTTTTTCTTTCAAAATTGGAGGTTTGGCATTGCGATCTTTGATTCCGACGAGAGGGTACACGCTTGAACCACTGAATCTTAGTGATTCCCTCCATGATCAGATCATCTGAAATTCACCCTACTGATCATCCTTTTACCCCTATTCAACATCAACCAGAAACCATGGGTCAGTAATTTACACATCCAGCTGCTCCTGCTCCTTCCCTCAGGTCTCAGCATCTGGATCATCCTCCTGTCAAACTGCACAGCCGACCTGTTTGGTGTTTAGTAATGTTTAGTATGTAACCAGGATGTAGCTGTACAGACCTCTCTATCCCCACAGCTGTAACTGCCCATGACTGGCACTTACACCGAAGGAGACATGATCCCATGATGCACCATGATGCACCCATACTGGCCCGGTGCTGCACCTTGCTCACCACTTCCAGTAGCCGCACCGGGCATTGCGCGCAGTCTCCCTGCAGCCCACCATCCTTGGGGATGCCAGGAATGGGAGCCCATTGGACGAGCAAACTAAGTTCCCGGGCAGATTCTTCAGTCGGAACCTGGACAGAAGTGACACCATGCCCCATCTCCTGGAAGATTTGGAAGATTTGGAAGTGATACTTCCCATGATTTGCACATGGAGACTTTGAGGGTCCGAACTCAACCTGAAACCAATCCCAAATGGAGGTCGCCGAAGCACAAGTCTGTGTCAAATGTATCCTAAAGTCCTCAAGGTTGGACCGTGTATTCTTCAGAATCACCAAGTTTCAAGATGGTTTTCAGGACCTGGCCGGACCTCCCTTCAACTCACACCCATCCCCAACTTCGCCTCAACCTCAACTTCCGGGTCTGGGAACACCTGGCCCAACAAGGCAATCTACAGCAATGTCAATGCCAAATCTCCCACAATTCCCGGGGCATGGTCGCCTCTATGGATTCGTCTGCATGCCCTTGCCCCAGCTGGGTCAAGAATCCAAGGATGAACCTGGGATGTCTTGGCAGCCGGCTTCAAGAAATGCACGCGCATGATGTTGGGGAGACTTTGAAGGAAAATCAAGCAGCCAAAAACCTGTTCAAGTTCAGGGTTCGAGGAAAAAGTTCGAAAAACAAGAACCAGAATGAGATGGTCGCTTATCAATTGTGAGCATGCATATGCCTAACGCAGGGGCATAGAGATGTTTGACAAACTCTGCACACCCTGCCCCAACCCGCGCTGTTTGCACCCCTGAGCCATCTGCAATTGCCACAACTTCATGCCAGGTTGAGGCAAGCACAATGTTTCAGTAACCCCACTAACCCATGAACGTTGATATGGAAACCCTCCTGAAATTGGCAATGGCAGCAGAATCATCTTCGGTCCTCCTCATGAACCTGTCATTTCGCATGCAGCTCATGCTTTGAGAAAACCACAAAACCCCATGTTCAGTTCTTCCAAACTTGACCTTTGTTGATAAATAAATCGCTTGAGCCAAACAGCACAGAACCACCACTCTCCAATCAATCTGTCGCCTCAGCTGAACCTCAAATAAACCTGCAGGACTTTTGATGAAATCCAGTGTTTTTGCTGTCCTTCAACCTTTTTTTGTATCAGATTTAGTATCCCAGGGAGTAATCAGCCATCTACACCGATTGATCTAATTGATCTACCCTCTGGTAAACTAACATAGCTATTGAAAATTGCCATAGAAATAGTTGATTTTTCCCATTAAAAATGGTGATTTTCCATAGTTATGTTAGTTTACTGGAGGGTATACACAGCTATCTTTCGAAGCCAGCTGAATCGTTCCACCGTCCTGGTACTTGGGGCTGCTGGGATCCAAGAAGATGCCCTGATCGCCATGGAAAGTGAATGTTGGTCCGGTAAAAATCCCACCAGCAACGGAAAAAAACGATCATTTCACTAACATCCCATGGGATATCTACCCTCTGGTTATTTAACATAGCCATGGAAAATCCACTACAAATGGAGGTTTTAATGGGAAAATCATCCAAAATTAGCCATTTTCCATGGCTATGTTAAATAACCAGACGGTAACTATAATGATCATCCAATTCTCCCGTTTGAGGGTCCGGTAAGCCCACCATTTGGCTCTGTACCTGATAAAGTTACCGGGAAATCACCTATAAATGGAGATGTTAATGGGAGAACCATCTATAGATGGAGATTTTCATGCGAAATCCCGCAGAACTAGAGTTCCATTGTGAAAATCATCGCAAAAAATGGTGGGTTTTCCAATTGGCCATGTGATTGATTGAATACCCAAGCGTAGCATGAACTTGGCGATCCTTTCGAATCAACGATCATATCCAAATAATCTTATTTTCCACTGGCCAAGTATCACAAGTTGTTGTTATATCCCAAGAAGCCAGGTGTGGAATGTCATAATGTGGAATGAGATATGATTAGTATTGGGATGATTATTGGGAATGGGATTAATTGTGATGACCGAGATAGTGGGATCCATATACATATATACCTATACATATCATAATTACGTGTATAATTGCCGAATTCGAAACCATTCGAAACCATTCGAAACCATTCGAAACCATTCGAAACCATTCCGAACCATCAACAATCTGGGGACTTATGATAAATCATCGATCCTAATCAGTGGTACCGTATACCCAATCGCGAATCACAAATTGGGGATCGTTTATCATTGAGGATCCCCAAACAAAATTGAAATGGCAACGGTTCCGAAAGGTTCCACCGGGCGCCTGTTTTGGCAGTGTAGAAATGTTCACGGTAAGTTTCACGTTTTGGGGGGGCAGTGATGTTGATCAACAGCAGGTTTTGCCAGCAAAACCACTGCCAGTGGGTTAGATGGTATGTAGATATGATGATTCCAAGGAAAGGGGATTGACTTCATGAGAATCAGCTGGTTGATCCCGGTCCCCCCAATTCCCGAGGTAACAACATGAAGGATCAGTTGGATCTGCTCAAAGTTCTGCTCTTGAACCCGTTATTCACCAATTTCTCTGTGGCATCAAAACATTTCAAAACGCTTTACTTGCAGAATCTTGCAGGTTTTTAACCTACACCAAGCTCTGATTGTTGTTGCGAGTGCGGTTCTCGTCCAAGACTGTGGCAGAAGGCAAATCCTTTTGCAGTACCTGCAAAGCATCACCGCAACCTGCCCCCTGACACATCAGGCATCCTGATTTCACTGGGTTGGTTAAAGGGGAAATTTGAACCGAAAACCATGGGTGTTTACCAATCATAGAGGGGAATCCTGCAAATGTTCCCTACATCCAATTTTGGGATGATGGTTTTGCTGCTTCTGCATCCCTCTGTCCAACTTCCAAGTTTCAACAAACCCCAGGGATTTTGATACCTCCCTGCGCTGCTTATGGGCAATTTGTTTTTATTAAAGAAATGGATGAACATCAGCATAGATCCCAAAATCATCCAAAATCCATGACACTAATATACTGTATGTAATCCAAACTCTCTCCTGTGGCAAAGTCGGCCATGGAATCACTATGGATACGAGTCAAAATTTGGCATACCGGCATACCCAATCAACCCACTGGTCGTGTTCAATACGAACACCATCCATTTTGGAGTTGATGAATGTGAATAATGCCATACAACCATAGCTAATTAATACCATTTAATACCTCTAAATCATCCAGAAATTCAGGCCAGCAATGCCACTAATCCATACTAATCCCCATTCTCCAGCCATTCCAGGGGCTCACAATGCCACCACTAAGGGCCGAGATGGATTCCGAAAGTTCGGACCTGGTCAGGAGGCATCTTGGAAGATGGTGGGGGTTCCACCAGAAAAATGGGCGGCTTTTCCCAGACTTCGTCCTGGGAAATGGGCATTTCTACCAAGACTTGGATTTTGACCGGTAAATCCGGGGGTTTCGCGACGAAAACATGGCATAGCCAGGCAAACATGGGGAGAGAAACGGGAGTTTCAAACAACAATTGCAATTAAAGAATTGCACAATAGAGGCGCACAAGAAAAAGTTTGGAGCAACTATTCTTGTGTGCCATACAAGGTCATCCCTGCCGAGACACGAGAACTTCTCAAAGCTTGTGAGAAAGTCCACCTGGAATGGACAAGACATGGCATTGCGCCGTTGGCAAAGCCGTTGGCAATTTCCAGTGGAATCGACCCCCCATTCCCATCCTTTCCCCCAGAGATCGTCCTTCTGTTCTCCATCGCACTCGCCCCAGGTGATCTCCTGCCAGTCACCCACTTTTTTGGGGGCTGGGAGCTGGGAAATCATCCATTTCGATGATTGTTCCCAGTTATAAACATATCAAAAGCTCCATTTAGTTCGGGGATTTCCCTGTCATGTTCGATTTCTGAAGGATATCACATGATATCACTAGCGGTGAATCCGAATAGATTGTGATTTCTATCAGCATGTTTTTTCTAAACAAGGACGGATCTCTTCACCAAAAAAACATGCTGAGACTATCCCCTGCGTCCTGCCGCGAAGAAATCGGCTGGAAGACCGAGGCCAGAGTTGTACCTTAGAGCCGTTGCCACCGACATCACCAGGTGCACATGAGGTTCTTGGCGGAAGCATCATCCTTGAGAGTCTAAAATACCATTTTTATAAGTTATATTTTTTTTTCACCAATTCTGGGGTCAGTTGTTCCTATGGGGTCGACTTTTGGTGATCGTAGTCTTGGGGACCTTTAGCTGGTTGGGCGATGTCCCATCCGAAGTGTTTGATGGCCAAAAGCATCCAACAACCAAATAAGCGGCCCATGCTCTGGTTCTCCGAATGATTCCCTGAAAAATTGAAAAGTCGACCCAGTTTACCGCTGCGCCAAAGATCAAGTGCCCACGGTGCCCCAAAAATCTTCCACAGATCCAGCCAAAGTGCTGAGGCTCTCGAGTGGATTAGCTGTGACCTCACCAAAGAGTAGCTCCTGAGCTATCGGAAACTCTGACATGGCCGAAACTTCAGAGATTTCAAGGGTTCTTTGCAGGGCGCTATCGAAACATGAAACGTGTAAATTTCCACGGTAAACATGGTTCTTCTCACTTGATATCAGATCCTTCGGCTGTATAATCACATGAAACTATGACGAGTTATACCGCAGATTCGCACAAGCACTCGGTCTTTAAGTCTGACCCACTGCAATGTTTATAGCTGCGTCTTGACAGTTTTGCCTGAAGCCTTGGGATAATCCAGTTCTCACTTTGTATGCCATGCTCAAAACATGGTATACGGTTTATCGTCATCCATCCAACAATGGGGATCATGACAATGGGCATGTAAATCCCTATGAACATGGATTGACGAACATCCCCTTTGAAGGGAATACAGCCATGTTTTGACCTAAATAAACTATGCACCTCCAGCACCAGGGACTTCCACTGCGTTTTACCATCTTTCATCCCCCCAGAGCCCCAACTTGGGAGTGCAGTTGCGGTGCACTAAAATGGCTAACATGCTATTACCAGTAAGAACTTCCAGAAGTTGGGATAAGAAAACGGAAAATAAAAAAAGAACTATGGCCCTATGGTTATACAGTACAAATGTGTAGATTATACATGATTATACATGCATATATATATATATATATACATATATAGTTATGTATACTGTACACATATATCTCCACTTTCTTGAGTGGAACTGCAGCCCCAACATCCCCAGCCACCATGGTCATCCATGGTCCATCGAACCGTCCTGATCCGAGAAGACGTCGGTCTTGATGGCCCGGTCTTGCGGCACGTTCCGCAGGAAGTAGACCGCAAAGCTCTTGATCCGCTCGTTCTCTCCCGTGGTGATGGTCAACTTGCAGTCCTGGATGCTGAGGCTTGGATACTCCCAACTTGCTGGGGTGAAATGAGGTGATGTATCATGTGGATGTAGATGTATTTATATACATATGTGTATATATATATACATATTCTATATATATATATATAGCATTATAATGCATTATATGCTAGGTATCATATATCCTATATCATATTGCGCGAATGACATCACCAACAACAGATAGATATTCAACTCTAAGTCTAACTATTCGCCAACCAATGGGGACTGAAATGAGATTATACTATCTATTTACGTATGTCTGTATCAAGGCGCTATCAACAAAGAGCGCTCTCTCTCTCTCTCTCTCCCTCTCTGCAGAGCATGGCCGTGGGATGCTCTCCCAACTGCAGATGACAAGGATCATCACCGTAAATGGAAAAAGATCAAAGAAGAACAATCAATGTGCGGATCATACGGAATGGTTGATGCATTAACCCTTGATAATCCTTGATATATCTTGATATGATATCCAAGTGACATGTTCTTATCAATGCCAGTGCCTCGAACGACAGAGTGCAGTTGTGCCTTATGTGCATCGACCGGCTCGTTGTGTTCATTCAGGATGTCCGGGCGCTGGTAGAAGAAAAAAATGTGCTGCCTCAGCAGTCAAGGGCCAACATGGGCGACCAACATAGAATCTGAAGGACCATCTGACAATGAACATGTACCAGAGCCTCATCCATGCGGCCCAAATGGCTCCAATATTGGTACGCCAATCAACTCACCATTCGGCTCTTGTTTTTGTGTGTGTGTGTCTCTCTCTCTCTCTTCTCTCTTTCTCTCTCTCTCTCTCTCTCTCTCTGCAAACAGAAACTTGCGAACGTTTTCTAGGCACCCGGCTGCTTGGTTTTGCCTTCCAAGAACCTGATTAGCACAGAGAATCCATCACACAATGGAGCAGGAAATCGGACTGAAAACGATCGAGCTGCACCCCGGGCAGGGGCTAAAGAATCAAATTGCCCCCCCCCAGAAGAGGAAGAAAATAGTATATAGATGGCTTGCACTCTAATGAGGACAAACAAAATTCGATGATTAGCATGTTTCAGTCTCAAAACAACAATATCACGAAATTGCGCAAGCTCCCGGGGCTGGGGCTGGAATTTGGACACATACAGCATTTACGGAGCCAGATGCTAGCAAGGAGCTCAGTGATTTTCTTGTAGTTCAAGGTCTCTGTGATCGTCCCTGCAATGTTGCAACATGTTGGACATGTTGCAACAGGTCATGCACGACTGGCTCCCAAAAATACTGGTCCGAGTCCAGCCAACATTCGTCGGAAATGAAGCTTCCCTATGATCGCCATTGATCGCGCCCAAGCCTTCCACATTCTTGATGTCCTTGGCTCAAAAGCCATCCGCACGCTAAAACAGGATGAAACGTTTGAAAGTGCGAACTCATGTCGTAAAACACGTGTGCTGCTGTGCAGACCCAGCAATACACATCAACAAACTCTTGGGATGTTTGTCTGGGATTCTCATCCCCATCCAGTGATGATATGTTTTCTATACAGCTGAGAAACGAATGCTCCGGCCACGTTCTCAGCAATCCATTGAAATCTCGGAGGCCTCAAAAAAATCACATGAAATCATGACAAGTGGCGTCCAAGCGTGGCCCAGCAATCCACTAGTACACTGAATGAACTGGAGGCGATGGTCCCCACATCCCACCCTGCTTTCATTGGGCCATAATTTTGTTGGTTTTGTTTAATTGGCCTAAAAAAAATGGTGACTCAAGAGAAACACCTTGATGGCAAGAAATTCGGCGATGATCATCCAAGTTTGTTGGTCTTTTCAAGGCCAGCACGACTCTTGTCAAATCTGGGCATCCCCAACAGTGCCATCAAGCGGTCCACCCTGGCGACGGCGAAGAACTTCCAATTTGAAAACATCTGAGTTTCTGAATCTCAGTACACGTGTTACACAGTAACACGGTGTTACACGTCTTTTTACATCTCAATCTCAGTTTGAACAACAAAAATCTGTGTATTTCACACCAGCACAAGCCCCACCAAGAAGAGATCTTGGGGTTCTGGATAGTTCAGGTTGGGAAAACCCCCGGGCCTTTCAAAGGCCGGCTAAACAGCTGTCGCGCTTCTGGGGCGCTCAGTCGTCAATGCGTTGAGTTTGAGATGATGGGGTTTGTGGATGTTTGCGGTTGGTTTTTGGACCCTTGGGATTTGGCTATTTCTGATGATTTTTCTGCTTGACAGCTGGTAGTAAGCATGAAATGAAGAAAAGAACTGTCTGCAAAATGATTTAAATGGGGACAAAAATGTTGGGCGGTGAATTTGTGAATTTGCGCCTCCACAGAAACAGTCACCAACACCTGGAACCAAAGACAACGGTGGTCATTTGCACATTGTTTCACCACACCTAAATTCTTGAGGCAGTCCGCATCGACCAAAAATCAACCAGATCAACTAAAAATAAACCAAGATCACCTGTCTCAGACCACTATTTTCACATCATCTCAGATCATTATGCCATTTCCATAGCATTTCCATATTTCAACCTGACAACATCTGACCTACATGCCTCTGACCAGGGGATGTCCCTGTCGTCAGTGGCTGAGTTGCTCCCATCCTTCAGATGGGAAGGATGCGCAGAGCCGAGCTCTTCAGCTCAACATCTTTGGCGCAAAAAAAAAACATAAGGTGGCAACGATCTCCTGATGTGCCGAAAGTTTTGGAGAAAATTCATCAAATTTGTTGATGGTTATTCTTAAGCCATAGTCATCCCATCATTAATATTGTTTTCACTTTCCAATTTGTTTGTTTTTTCTTTCAAACCACCAAAAAGATAAGTAATATGTACTGTGTCTGATACTTGAGGTACATGACGGTATATGTTTGAAAGACCGATTCTTATCCCATATCCCTGAAATGAGCTGTATCATCTCTGAGGGTCTTATTTCAACTAATGTTGGCAACCCAATGTCATAATCCTACCATTTGGGGATGTTTTATATATATACATACTTCCAATACTTTACACCATAAAAGGTGATTTTGGAGATGTTTTAACATTGGGTTCGCATTCATTGGATAGGTATGTTTTCTTTGGGATAAAAGCTACCAACTCTGGGCAGCTGGAGGCCATTGAGAGGTGTCTGGAAATGCCACGTGCAACATTGAGCGGGCAAGTCCAATGGGCAAAAACGAGCTGAAGCCGTGCTTTAAGCACGGCTCCAAGAATCACCAGATATGCACAGTCAGAAATTCAGAAGCAATCAGAATTTGAATCAAATAGAAATGGAAAAAATCAGAGACATAAAGATCCACGAACATTTCTGGAAAATTCTTCCTGTGCCAGGCCTATCGAGTCCGAAATGCCTTCCCGACTCGCTTCGGTTCAAAGTCGCTCACTCCAATCCGGTTTGAGCACCGAAGTTCAGCCTCTGGAGAAAATCTGGAAAATCCAATCTCAGGTCCATGGGTGCTGTGATACCCACCACGAAGCCAAGATTGGCGACATCCACATCCCCGCTCATGGGCTCTCCTCAGAATTCGAAACTGGCTTTGAAACATCCCAAGTGATGTACCCGCTGGAAGGGAAAGCTCGTAGATCTTGGACGCGCTACATCCCGACCCTTTCTCGGCATCAGCCCATGGAAAATAATGTATCTTTCTCAACTTTCAGGAGTGGCTAGTGGCTACTTGTTGTCTCTTGTTGTCTTCCGTCAGATTGTACCTCAAAAACCCACTGCTGATGAGTGGTACTACATGGCAGTAAACCATCGGCCCAACCCACCAGTAGGTAAGCCTCAAATTTCAGGAACATATGCCTTCTCATCATCATGTTCCATCATGTACCATTATTTTCCCATCAACATTGCTGTAAATACTCCTGATTTTCCATAGAAAAGACTACATATAATCAGTAACATGCATAAATCATTTCATGCAATAGGCCATATCCCAGGCATATCCCAAACCCCCCCCCAAAAAAAAAAAAGAAAAAGTACCAGAAATGCCATGGCGCCACGTTGCTGTGCGCCACCTCATCCGAGTGCACCTCATCCGAGTGCACCTTCGCCCGTTTCTTCCCTGCCTGGGACACGTTGGAAGCGCCCAGGCGCCAGCGAAGTACAATGATGCCCCAACCCAACAAGCGGCAGCCCACCAAGTAGAGACCGATGATGATCCTGATGGAAATCCATAGGAACATCTGGACATCATGGACTTGTGTTTTGCTTTTTTTGCATTGGTTCAACCGAAAATCCTGCAAAACGCAGTTTTTTAATGTTTTTTAATTGCCTGATGTAGGGGGTTTCCTGCATTTTTTTCCAACCAATTCTAGGATCAAAACCATGTTGTGCTTTGATGCTAGGGATGATGAGGATGATAGGGACGATGGGACATGGAAGTTTGGGTTGGCCTAAAGGATCAGCTGTAAACTGTAAACATGAAGATGTCCTCGACATTTTCTCCGTATCGAATTCTGTGATCAAATGACGGGGGGGGATGGGACTATAGTCTATAGCCTGACCGGATAATCACAGAAATTTTCCGAGCATTGAAGCAAGTACTAGGAAGATGGCATGAAATGAGGAAACCAAAACCTATGAGAAAATGATTCATGAAAATCAAAAGCATCGATTGATCAGGTGCTTCAGCTCTTGAGAATTGCCAAAGCTTCTGGACCCTTCTGGGTTTGGGACTTTGACCCAATCCCACATAAATTTTGCAGCATGCTTTCCCCACAGCTTTCCAACAGGTCTATCTTTTTGGGGGGATGCAATACTGAACCGTGGAACGAGAATGAGTGGGCAGCAAAATCACCAACAACCATCAACAACCCACATCGCAGCCAGTTGCGAGTAGTTGTACACATGGTCCACCTCGGCAAAGCCTCAAAAATCGGCTCCGGGCTCTGAATCAAAGATCTTCTCCATACAAAAACAGAGCTTTCCAGACGTTTCATGAACAAAAATGATACAAATCAGTGACTCCAAAACCAAAGAATGTTTCAAGTCCGAATCTTCACCATGAACTTCTGAGTCTCACATACTGTGGATGGAAGAAATCCGGCAACACTTGGTAGATGGTTTTATCCAGTTACTACTCCATGATTTACAGTGTTTCATAGGAATCCCAATAGCTACCAACTGGTGCAGGATTTCGCAACCATCCACAGTATGTTCCCCTGTTTTGCACCAAAAAAACACTTGGTTTCTTCACTTCACGCCCACCCAGAGCCATCAGTTGATGCCGCCACACCTCGAAGCCGCAAAACATCCTCCCCAGTGCGGAAGGGGCAAGGGCCCACGGTTGGACCTTGGAATCTACAGAATCCACCATCCCAGCAACCCTGACATGACTGGGGGTCATGGAAAACATCATCAGACTACTACGGGAAAACAACCCAAGTTCACAAAGCTTTAGACTAGATGGTTAGTTACTGTTAGTTAAGTTAGTCCATTCATGAGATAAGCAACTAAACCCGAGAATAAACCATCCCCACGCTTGAGGTTTATGAAATTGGGTATGCAACTAGTATACAATGGGATGACGCAAAATGACCCCAAATGGTTAGTCAATGGCATGGGGTGTTTTTTCTCCTTTGGGTCTGCCACATCAACGCGATTGCTGTCCAAAAATATGTTCTGAAAAAAAAATGGCTAGATGCCATCAATCGCTGTTGACGGTACGTAGATTCCTCCGTTTCGCAGCACAAAGTAAATCTAATTAGCCAACTGACCCCGACCAAGGTTGACCTAATGGTAGTCACATGACATCAAGCTGCATAAAATGCTGCCAAGTTACAATCCAATGTACGGGTCGTCCAAATGGCAACATTCAACCTTGGCATTTCGGACCTTCTCGGAGCGATTTCGAGCGATTTCGATGTTCTCCAAACAAAGAAGCCCCGTTCTTGCCACCACCTCCTAAAATCCTCTGACAAGTTCAAATATGAAATTCAGTTACGTTAATAAATCCTGCAGCGTCCAAATCAAGTTGGCTTGTCCAAGTTAGTTGTAAGATGTTGTAAGGGTATGATTCGGTATGATACTTGACCATCTGGCAGATTGGTCACATGGCAAGACAGCCAACCAACTCCCAGGTACTCTCAACCACTCAGCTGAAGCAGCTGCTTTTCACCAAGCGTCTCTGCAAAGATGGGTTTGAAGGGACCCACATACTCGATCCACCTGAAATAGATAGGGATCTCCTCTGTTGTCATCATGTATCCTGCAGCAAGCACTGTGGGGACAGGAGAAACTCTGGCCGAAAAATCTCAACATGGAAGTTGAATCAAGTTGAATCATCACAGGTTGTTTCTTCCATTCTCTGGTCAGTTTGGTTTCATTTCAGCCTTCCAAACTCAAAGAAGTTGCCCTAGTATACCCTCCGCTGATTGAAAATGGCTTGCCAGAAAATCCCCCATTTACTTACATAACTGTCCTCTCAAAACCTCCATTTTCGTTCGGATTTTCCTATTCACCACCAAGAAACCGTTGAAGATCATGAAGGGGAACACCGACAGCAGGAAAATGGCGAAGGCGTACTCCGCCCGTCCCCCGGCTGCACTGGCCAGATACCCCCAGGTGTTGCCAATCACCGACGTCATACAAGCCTAGGAGTACAAGGTCATGGTGGGTGCCATGGGCTGTCCATAGAAGTTAATACAATTAATTGGCTTATTTTTGGTCATCTTCACATACGATAGCTGTTCCAGGTTTTCGTCTGTTTCACTGCGAAGCAACTTGGATGGTTTCGTTTCTTGTGTTGTTTTTGATCCACTCCCCAGTGGCAGCCAACTAAGTTACAGGCCAGCATGACAAACAGAAAGTACCTTAAGCAGCGGATGTGAGGGTGCGGGATTGTTTGATCACTTGTCATTCAGCATAATCATCATGATCCTCATATCGTTATCAGTTACCACCCCCACCACAACCATCATCTTCTTCTTCTCCTTCATCTCTGTGATCAACCATGGCCCACCATATCAGAATGCTATCAAATTCACTGCTTTATGTCCTTCAACTCCCCCTACCTCTCCATCCACCACCACGCTGCGATTCGGCCGTCTTGCCCACACCGGTCATCGCAAAAATCAGGGAGCTGCCAATCAAGGGTCCAATGATATCAACGGGAAGATCTCCCAGCGTCTTGGACCAAAACCAAGCTGAGATCGAGTACATACCTCGCAACGAAATCCGTGAAAACCGCGGTGCAGGAACGTGGATCATGACTCTTTGAACGGGAAATCAACCCTGGCTCCAAGTGGAATCCAAAAAAATAACATGCTATTTTCCATGATTTTCCCATAGTTTTCCCCCAAAACTGGTGAGTAACTGGTGAGTAACTGGTGAGTTGCCAGCTCTTGGAGCACCTTGGATTAAATCCTTCAGATCTGGAAGCTGCCACCAAGCTGCCAGCCCTGGCCTCTCTGAAGGCCGGGCGGAAGGAGTGGGGCAACTCTTGGGTGAGTCCGAAACCGCTGGTCATGAAGGTGTTGATCATGATCATGTTCCTTAGTTCAGATATCTTCAGATATCTTCAGATCTCAGATGAGTTCAGATTTTTCTCGCTACATCGTTTCAGTGGATTTGGTGGACGGATTTTTTGGGATTTGAGCCAGCCACAGGTTGGGCTTGGCTCTGCATCAGCAGCCTGAGAACCTTTGGATTGGCAATACTTATAGATTTGAATCTTGGATGGCATAGGGAGAATTCTTGCGGCAAAGTTCACTGCAGTTGATGTGTTTTTTTTGCGGCGGGACATGGGAAAACACACCATCTTTTTTCAGATCTGGGAGGTGGAAGAGATAAGTTGAAACCAAGTTGAAAAGTTGAAGCCCTATTGAACTGCGACGAAAAACATACCCCCTAAGGCGTTATGACCTTGATAAGCCTTCTGGACATAAAACGACTTTAAGCTGGAGGGATGTGGAGAGGAAGAAAAGGCTTCAACTGTATGAGATGGTCACCACCAGTACAATCCAGTGATACAGCCCCTTCTCCGAACATCACCCCAAGTTTTTTGCCCTCAAAGTGAATAGATCCCATCATTTTCAACACTATAGACTACAGACTATACTAATGTGGCAAACCCAATGGCATCAACCATCCCCAAAATCCCAATTTCTATAGGTTGTACAAACCATCCCCAGGATAAGTTTATGGTTTCCCACTGCTGCCAGGGCCTGTCCCTGCCAAAAATCAGGACGCCCAGCACGCTCTGCCAGGAGCTTTGATCATTCGGCAGTTGCCAATAGAGAAGTCCCAACAAGATGGCCATGAAGAGCGTGCGCGCAATCGCTGCCTTGAACAAAATCTTGCTCCTCTGTGGATTTCTGAGATTGTTGGCCACCACTTTAGGGGAAAAAAAATGAGTGTATATGCATATATCTATGCATGACCGTATTGATGCGTGTGTGAGTTGGGAAACTTGGTTCTTAAGCCCCGTGAAGAGTTGAACTACGTCACTTTGGGGATGACAATGATCCCAACCTTTTGCAAATAGTGGATGGAAAATGCACAGAAAACCATGAAAGGGAAACCGGACCCAGCAGTCCTCCTGCGGATCAAGAACTCACGACGCACCAGGGTCAGCAAGGCTACCACCCCCGAGCCCTTCAAAGATTCGACCTGCGAAGGGGGTTCAGTTGAACCAAGTTTTGCATCAAATATGGAGAACCATTGAAACCATTTGGATATGAGTGAAAACTGGATACAACCAAGCAAAACACCTGGCTTTCCTACTCCAAGCCATGGCTACCATGGCTGCCATGGCTGCCATGCCCATCTTCCGTCCCTGGCCTTGGGATCAAACTTCTTCGGCATGTCCGGTGTTTCCAACGGAGGCAGCGCCTTCAGCAAGGTCTCCACGTTCTGCTTGGCCTGTTGCCGATCTGCGTCCTCCCCGGCATCTGTGGCCACGCAACGCATGAAGAAGTCGGGAGGACTTTCATCGTGAGGGCACTGCAAACCTCAGCTGATTTGGTGCAACATTTTTGGGAGGAAAACATCAATTACATCAATTACATTCGTTACATTTATTACATTTAATTACAATATTTGATCATCCAAACTTTTGGTCTACAACTTCTCCACCAATTCCAGGTTGGTGGGCTCAACCACCCTTCCAGCTACGAAACTCAACGAGCTGTAGTGTTGCAGTGCAGCCCCTGGGGAGCCAAAGTAGACGGCACGGCCCTCCACCAGAATGAGCACCTGGTAAAGGGATGGCAACATATGGAAAGCCTCAAGTTAGAGGACTACCTATAGACTATAGATGTTCGAGGGTTATTTAAGCTATGTATCAATGATTGACGCTGATTTTGCGGAACCTCCTGATGATTTTTGCTAAATCCAACTTCCAAATTAGCGAGTCCCCACCAAAATCATGCCCAGCTTTCCCTGAAAAATCATGAAAATCTCAGTGGTCCCTGGACTTTTAAGGATTTTTGGAATTCCTGGCACCTTGTCGAACAAGTTGAAGACCTCTTCACTGGGCTGGTGAATGGTGGCCAACACCGTTTTCTGCGTGGCCGTCCCTTCCCCACGGGCGAAGCCGTGCAGGAGCTTCATCACGTTGAGCCTGGGTTGGGTATACCCCAAAAAAACTAAAGATGTATGTAAAATGACCCCTTAGTGATTGGTTTATGGGATGGTTTATATTGGGTTTTACCACATTAGAGTTCATTCATCAACCTGACCTGTTGGGGTTTCAGCTCTGAACATTGTCTGTTTTGCCCTTCTTTCTTGCAATTATGATCTGAAAATGATGTGGATTTCCCACTCCCGCTTGGAAGGTTCGCACGACTTCATCATCCCCACGTGTGGTTCAAGGTCTTCCGTGGATGGCAGTGCCCTCTCAATTGGACTTCATATCCCCTGACCTGTTGTTGACCATCATCAAACTCTTTCTTTTTGGTTGCCTTTGTAAGCCCCCCATGATTTGAGATATGTTCTATGCATAGGGGGCGATGACCAAATGTACCAAATGTTCGAAATATCTTCAAACCACCTGGTGTTTGACATGGACCAAAGAGAATCTCAATTCTTGCTCATGAAATCCCATTTCTTCAAGCTCATCTAGGTTTGTCCCTAAATCCACTGGGGAAACCCGTGATGATTCATGATCCCCATTGAAACGGCCGCTGATTTATATGCCATTTATATGATTTATATCTCATAAAATCAAACATGGCTGGAAAATTCCTCATGTACTTCGATGTGTTTTCCCATGCAAAACTCCATTTCTACTACTTAGTTCCAGGACTTCCCGGCCGTGTTTGATTACCAGAGAGCATTCATCAACTATCCATCATATCCCCACTATCCCACCAATTTGTTGGTGAAATGCATATCTACATGACACACACAATATATGGTATATCATGAAAATACCAGTAGTACCGCACAAGGCGGTGGCGGAAGTTTCAGGAATAGCACACTATAGGAGAGGTGAGTTGTTGTGAGTCATGGATGGCAGAGCAGATCNGATGGAGCAAAAGGTGGTTGGAGCGTCGGCCTATCTATCTGTCTATCTATCTGGCTGCCTAACTAACTGACTAACTGACTAACTGACTAACTGATTGACAGACTGACTAACTAACAACCAAACTAACAAACTAACTAACTGACTCACTGACTAAGTGACTAACTGACTAACTGACTAACTGACGAACTGACTAACTGACGAACTGACTAACTGACTAACTGCCTAAGTAACTAAGTCACTAACTAACTAGCTGACTAACTGACTCACTGACTAACTGACTAACTGACAAACTGACTCACTGACTCACTGACTCACTGACTAACTGACTAACTGACTAACTGACTAACTGACTAACTGACTAACTGACGAACTGACTAACTGACTAACTGACTAACTGACTAAGTAACTAACTAACAAACTACCTAACTGACTAACTAACTAACTGACTAACTGACTAAGTCACTAACTAACTAACTGAAGAACTGACTAACTGAGTAACTGACTGGCTAACTAACTAACTAACTAACTAGCTGACTAACTGACTCACTGACGAACTGACTAACTGACTAACTGACTAACTGACTATCCGACTAACTGACTAAGTGACTAACTGACTAACTGACTGAGTGACTAACTGACTAACTGACTAACAAACTACCTAACTGACGAACTGACTAACTGACTAACTTAGTAACTGACAAACTGACTGACTGACTAACTGACTAACTGACTAACTGACTGACTAACTGACTAACTAACTGACAAACTAACTAACTAAGTTGTTAAGT
>BGPT01000462.1:311673-325143 GCA_003297045.1 Symbiodinium sp. clade C Y103 | reverse complement strand
GCGCACCTGCATCTCTTCTCTTCTGACTTCCTTCATGGCTGTGCTTTTCCATCTGTCCATATTGTCGGAAGGTTTAGCTTCTAAACTTCCTTTGATCATAGAATCATCAAAAATTCGTGGGATATTAATTAATGATATGGATGTTTCTTAAAACGGTGGTGCTCCCCCAAATCATCCAAGTCATTGGACCATGACTTCGTGTTGAAACCTAGAATGAAGTAGGGATCCTTAAGGAAACCCCGATATCCTCATGGAATTTTCACCATTCCCATGATGTTCAGCCTGGCTCCTGCCACCAAGGTGCGCCATGGCGCTGTCAAGGCCGCTAGTGGCTTCATCAGCAAAGAGCAATGTGGGCTCCGTGAGAAGCTCTGTGGCAAAGGCCAGGCGTCTGCGCTCACCGCCTGCAGGGCTGGGGTTGCGGGGTTGGGGGTGGGGATGGGTGGGGACGGGTGGGGATGGGGGTTGGGGATCCAGCATGGGCTGAAAATTCTGAATGGTTTTTGATGGTTTTATCCCTCAGGCAATCAAACAGGGTTTGCCGGAAAATCTACGATTTGTAGATGATTTTCCCATCGAAAAGCCCGTTTGGAATTTATAAGGGATTTTCGATTGCCATGTTTGATTGCTAGATGGTATCCTGGATGAGTTACCAGTTACCAAAAAAATGATAGACATCGATATGATTCATATGCTGAGTTGTTTTCTGTCTAAGCAGTTGGGTCACCAAATGAAATCTCAGGACGAAAGAGCAAAGAGAGGTCACAGATCTCAAAAAAGACACATCCAACAACAAACAACAAATCATCAACATCATCAAAACTGACGTCAACCATCATCAACTGGCATCTTTTCCCACCTGAAATGCCAGCTCCAATGGATCCAATCAGGGTATTCTTACACTTCGTCAAGCCCAATTCCGTGATGAGCGCATCGGCCCGCTGCGCGCATTCACTCTTGGGCATTCGACCCATGCGGAAGCGACACTGGAAGAGCAGGTGCTCGCGCACGGTGAGATTCCCAAAGAGCTGTTCGTCTTGGAAGAGGAAGGCACTGTGCTCACGCACCTCCTGACACAATTGGAGGTTTCCTGAGTCATGGGGGTCCCCAAAAATGGATGGTTTATAACGGAAAATCCTATTAAAATGGATGATTTGGGGGTACCCCTATTTTAGGAAACCTCCATTAATTGGGTTTGGGATAAGAGATGATGAAGGGAGATGACCATAGGAAAATACTATTTTCTGGGATAGGAAATGATGTGATTCTGATGATGGGAACAGAATCTTGGAGGAAATGGGGCAGGAAAGCAGGAAAGAAAAGTGAATCCAACGAACGGAAGCAACTGAGTTTACACCTAAGCAACTGGGAATTTAGCTTACCCCAACCAATCAACTGACCAATGATTCCACTGAAAAACTTAGGAAAAATCGATGATCCAAACCAGCCAGCCAACTAACCTGGCAAAATCCCCCCAAGCCTCAGAGAAGGTCTTGCCATTGATCATGACATCTGAACCTGGCAGTCAGCCGGTTGCTGTCGATCTTTGCTGATGTCATCCCTTGTCATCCCAAAGTTTAGTTGGCTATATCGGCACCTTCTCTGTGGTGTTTATCGGTCTGTCTCGGTTCTACGGGGTTCCCGGTGTCGAGGCGCGCCGTAAAACGGTAAAACGGTAAAACCGTAAATTTTATTGTTCACAACCGCGCGCGGTAAAACGGTAAAACCGTAAAATNGGTTCCCGGTGTCGAGGCGCGCCGTAAAACGGTAAAACGGTAAAACCGTAAATTTTATTGTTCACAACCGCGCGCGGTAAAACGGTAAAACCGTAAAATGGTAAATTCTGCGCAGCACAAACGCGCGCCGTAAAACGGTAAAACNCCGTAAATTTTATTGTTCACAACCGCGCGCGGTAAAACGGTAAAACCGTAAAATGGTAAATTCTGCGCAGCACAAACGCGCGCCGTAAAACGGTAAAACGGTAAAACGGTAAAGTCGTAAAGTGGTAAAAGGATAAAAGGGCAAAATTTGTGTTCAACATCTGCGCATGGTAAAACGGTACAACGATTCAAATTAACGTCGAAACTTGCGCACCCTGAAGCGGTACAATCCTAAAATCCTAAGTCGAACCACTGGGGTTCCTACACATGCGCGCCGAAAACATGAAGACGCTCACATGTTTGCGGGGAGAGAGGGGGATTTTCAATTTACCTATCTACCTTTCCATATCTACCTTTCGGAATCTGTTTTTGTAAACATATTTTGGTCTAAATCTTTATCTAGATCAATATCTACCTAGATATCTATCTCCATCTCTAGATCTCCCTACAATTATGTATCTTCCCAGATCTATATCTGTCTCCATCCGTATCTCTGTTTCTATCTATCATCTATCTAAAGATCTACCGATTTATCTATGTAAACCTCTCTCTGAATCTATCTGTATCGATCTCTGTCTATCTACCTAGAGCGTTCTCTATCTATCTATATCGTTCTCTATTTATCTATATTGTTCTCTATCTATCTCTATCTATCTTTATCTGTCTCTATCTATATATCTATCTAACTATCTATCTATCTATCTATCTATCTATTTGACTATCTATGAAAACCTTTCTCTAAATCTATCTACATCCATCTCTTTCTATTTTTCTATCTGTCTATCTATCTATCTATCCAAGTAGCTAGCTAACTAACTAACTAACTAACTAACTAACTAACTAACTAACTAACTAACCAACTAACTAACTAACTAACTAACTAATCAACTAATCAACTAACTAACCCACAAGCCAAGTAACCCACTAACTAAATAACAAAGAAGGGAATTCACAAAAACTAACGAACGAACTAGCTAACAAACGACCTACCAAACAAACTAACTAACTGACTAACCAACTAACCAACGAAGTAACGAACCGACTAACTAACGAATTAGCTATCTATCTATTAGTTTTTTCTATCTATCTGTCTGGCTATCTATTTCTATCTCTATGAAATCTATCCCTATCTCTATCAACTAGGTCAGGCCGTGCCGGGTGGCCTGTGGGCGGCGGCATCACTTTTCTCATTCATGGTCGCCATTTGCTAAGCTTTCCCAATTCTCTACACACCTGTCAGGAAACAATTGTTCAATCACATTTTTGTTCTGCTTCCACAACCATTGAAACCCTTTCTGTTTCAACGTAGCATGAAGAGCGTGCTAGAAGTTACTTCAACATCTTAACAANTCTATCTATAGATCGACCTATTTATCTATGTAGACCTCTCTCTAAATCTATCTGTATCGATCTCTGTCTATCTACCTATATCGTTCTCTATCTATCTATCTATCTATCTATATCTGTTTCTCCCTATCTATCTATCTATCTATCTATCTATCTAACTCACTAACTAGCTAACTAACTAACTAATCAACTAACTAACCCACTAGCCAAGTGACTCAGCAACCAAAAAACAAATGAGGGAACTAACGAACTAACTAACAAAACTAACTAACTAACTAACTAACTAACTAACTAACTAACTAGCTAACTAACTAACTAACTAACTAACAAAACTAACTAACTAACTAACTAACTAACTAACTAACTAACTAACTAACTAACTAACTAACTAACTAACTAACTAACTAACTAACTCACCAGGTAACTAACTCGCTAACTAACAAAAGATTGATTGATTGATTGATTGATTGATTGATTGACACCAGGTAACTAACTCGCTAACTAACAAAACTAACTAACTAACTAACTAACTAACTAACTAACTGACTAACTAACTAACTAACTAACTAACTAACTCACCAGGTAACTAACTCGATAACTAACAAAACTAACTAACTAACTAACTAACTAACTAACTGACTGACTAACTAACTAACTAACTAACTAACTAACTAACTAACTAACTAATCAACTAATCAACTAACTAACCCACTAGCCAAGTAACCCACTAACTAAATAACAAAGAAGGGAATTCACAAACTAACGAACGAACTAGCTAACAAACGACCTAACAAACAAACAAACTAACTGACTAACCAACTAACCAACGAAGTAACGAACCGACTAACTAACGAACTAGCTATCTATCTATTAGTTTTTTCTATCTATCTGTCTAGCTATCTATTTCTATCTCTATGAAATCTATCCCTATCTCTATCAACTAGGTCANGCGGCGGCATCACTTTTCTCATTCATGGTCGCCATTTGCTAAGCTTTCCCAATTCTCTACACACCTGTCAGGAAACAATTTTTCAATCACATTTTTGTTCTGCTTCCACAACCATTGAAACCCTTTCTGTTTCAACGTAGCATGAAGAGCGTGCTAGAAGTTACTTCAACATCTTAANTTGTTCTGCTTCCACAACCATTGAAACCCTTTCTGTTTCAACGTAGCATGAAGAGCGTGCTAGAAGTTACTTCAACATCTTAACAACGTAGCATGAAGACCGTGCTAGAAGTTACTTCAACGTCTCAACAACGTAGCATGAAGAGCGTGCTAGAGGTTACTTCAACATCTTAACAACGTAGCATGAAGAACGTGCTAGAAGTTACTTCAACATCTTAAGTCTTAACAACGAAGCATCTGCTAGAATTACTTCAACATCTTAACAACGTAGCATGAAAGACGTAGTTACAAGAAAGTTGTTGCCTCCTTCACCACACCCTCCCCACCCCCCCGCTATCTCAAACTATCTAATTTAAGCTATCCATCTGCCTATCTTTCTAATCTAATCTTTTCTATTCTTTTATTGTCTTTCTTTATCCAAATATCGACCTGTCTATCTATCTATATCCATCTATATCTATCTATATCCATCTATATTTACATCCATCTATACCTTCTCTATCTCTCTTTCTATCCCTGTATCTGTCTATCGTTCTGTCTATCTATTCACCGATCTATCGAACGGACATAGAAATAGACAAACTAGATATCTATCTCCATCTCTAAAACTATTTCCTACATCTATATCTGTCTCTATCCGTATCTCGATTTCTATCTATCTATCATCTATCTATAGATCGACCTATTTATCTATGTAGACCTCTCTCTAAATCTATCTGTATCGATCTCTGTCTATCTACCTATATCGTTCTCTATCTATCTATNTCTATCTATAGATCGACCTATTTATCTATGTAGACCTCTCTCTAAATCTATCTGTATCGATCTCTGTCTATCTACCTATATCGTTCTCTATCTATCTATATCTTTTTCTCCCTATCTATCTATCTATCTAACTCACTAACTAGCTAACTAACTAACTAATCAACTAACTAACCCACTAGCCAAGTGACTCACCAACTAAAAGACAAATGAGGGAACTAACGAACTAACTAACAAAACTAACTAACCAACTAACTAACTAACTAACTAACTAACTAACTAACTAACTAACTAACTAACTAAAAAACTAACTAACTAACAAACAAACTAACTAACTAACTAACTAACAAACTAACTAACTAACTAACTAACTAAAAAACTAACTAACTAACTAACTAACTAACTAACTAACTAACTAACTAACTAAAAAACTCACTAACTAACTAAACTAACTAACTAACTAACTAACTAACTAACTAACTAACTAAAAAACTCACTAACTAACTAACTAACTAACCCACTAGCCAAGTAACCCACTAACTAAATGACAAAGAAGGGAATTCACAAAAACTAACGAACGAACTAGCTAACAAACGACCTAACAAACAAACAAACTAACTGACTAACCAACTAACCAACGAAGTAACGAATCGACTAACCAACGAACTAGCTATCTATCTATTAGTTTTTTCTATCTATCTGTCTAGCTATCTATTTCTATCTCTATGAAATCTATCCCTATCTCTATCAACTAGGTCANGGCCGTGCCGGGTGGCCTGTGGGCGGCGGCATCACTTTTCTCATTCATGGTCGCCATTTGCTAAGCTTTCCCAATTCTCTACACACCTGTCAGGAAACATTTTTTCAATCACATTTTTGTTCTGCTTCCACAACCATTGAAACCCTTTCTGTTTCAACGTAGCATGAAGAGCGTGCTAGAAGTTACTTCAACATCTTAACAACGTAGCATGAAGAGCGTGCTAGAAGTTACTTCAACGTCTCAACAACGTAGCATGAAGAGCGTGCCAGAAGTTACTTCAACATCTTAACAAGATAGCATCCAGAGTGTGCTAGAAGTTACTTCAACATCTCAACAACGTCGCACCCAGAGCGTGCCAGAATTTTCTTCAACATCTCAACTGCAATGCATCCAGTCACTTCAACATCTTAACAACATCTCAACTGACTTACTAACGAAGGAACGAACGAACGGACGAACCAAGTACCTAATGAACCGGCTATGTCATCTATCCATTAATCTATCTATCTATCTGTCCAGCTACTATCCCTGTCTCTATCTCTATCTCTATGTTTCTTTTTTAGTGTCTTTATCTATTTTGAGTTCGACATATAGATATTATTAAAAACCATAATTCCAGGACCTAAAACATCTACCGTTTTACCGTTTTACCAGTGCCAAAAGCCTACAGAATTAGTAAAATTACGGTTTTTACCATTTTACCACTTTACCGTGCGTCTTCCTGCCTGCTGAAGATTCTTCGTGGTAGGTAGGTAAGTAGATACGTAGATAGAAATAGATATAGATATAAATTTGGAAATACATCTATATCTATAAACATATTTATTTACAGACAAACTTGCAGACAAACAGATGGATACATAACTAGATAGTATGAGTCGATATTGCTAGATGTATAAACATATATGAGGGTTGTTCTAAATTCTTTTGCCCGGAAATGGCTCTTGCGCCGGCCTTGGGCGAACCTTGCGCGTTTCTTGCGCGACCACAGTCCCGTTTGATTTTTTGATTCTACATGTTTTCGTGTCCTGTTTTCGTGCGTGTTTTTCTATGTATTTATATTTATATTTCTATATATATAATATATATATATATAAATAGACAACAGTCGTCTATATGTATGCATATGTTCATAATGTGTGCGTGTGTGCATGCGTAATTCGGCGATGTCTTGCCGTATATCGAAACTCTGCAAGTCGCTGCAGCAATGCAGACCTGGTTGCCTCTTCTGCCGCCGACTCTCCCTTCAAAAATCTTTGACTCTGGTTGTATTTTCACGTTTTTGGGGGGTCAAATCCGCCCAACATGGTTGCATAGCGTTGTTTGCACGGAATTTGTCCACACAATCAATGATGCTGTGAGTCTAGCCCTGAAAATTGGTCCGCCACATCACGTCCTCTCATTGTAAATTCTTATGAGACAATGTCTCTTCCTCGTCGGCCTTTTTACACATTGTATGTGCATGTTCGTGTTTCTACATGACGTTGCTAGTTCATAGTTCATGGTTCGTTCTTCGTTTAGATCTGTTCTTGTCTGGGCTGGGGGAAACGGACTTAAGAGCTAGGTAGATCAAGCATGAAATCAGTTCAGACAGTCCACATGAGAAGCTGCCATCCGGACACCATTTTTCTGCTAAGCGCTGGCATGGTATAGTCATTAGTCAGCTTCGGTTGAACCCTCTGAGCTTTCGGAGCTTGAGCTGGAACTGGACGAGCTGCTCTCTTCTTTCAGCGTGGCTTTCTTCATGTGCGCCCACTTTTCTCTGCGTCGAAGGAGTTTGCTGGCTTGTTTTCTAGCAGCACGTTCCCAATCATCTTCTAAATTGGGGGTAGGCATCTTTCGGCGCTGGTGCTCCTCATAGCGGGAAACAATGGCATCGGTCTCTCCTCGTTTGGGAGCCTTTCGGTCCCATCTAGTGTTGGAAAAGAAACCCCTTCGCCATGTTGGATCCGCTATGTCTGCAAGTTCAACCTTTGGGTAGGTCTTTGCTACCTTCTGCCCATCGACGTCAGAAAAAGTGCGGTCTAACAGGGATGTATTTCGAATGCGCAAGGTCGGATTTCCTGGCATCAAATGCAAACAATAAGTCTTGCTGATTTGAAACTCGGGCTGAGGCAGCACCCAAGCACCAGGTGGTTTGTGCTCAGCCTCCCACCGAACCACAATATACTGCATGGTGGCATCCAATTTGGTGGCTCTGGCTGCTTCACTTCGAAGCACAGATTCCATGTCATCGATTGTGGAGATTTGTCTCCCAGGCTTCTTCAGATAGTTCTTAAGCCATCCCTCCACTTGCCCAAATAAGCCATCCACTTGGCCCTTGCCATGCTTCTCAGCAAAAAAAGACAATTTCACGGATCTGGGAGGCACAGCTTCTACCCAGTTCCCAATCCACCCAGCGACATGGTCATACCCTTTGTAATGCGGTCCGCAATCTGACCAAACCAAAATTTTCGAGACACCAGTCAGATTCGCAATCTGCTTTGCTGCTTCCAAATACAGCAAATTTGAAACTAAGGCACTATGTTCAATAATGGAGGACAGAATTATCACATTGCGCGTCATTAGCCGAGAACCTTCCTTTTGAAAAATAAGGCAGCCCCAGCATGTCATCTCCATGCGGCTTGTTCCATAAAACATATCTCCAGTTTCAGTGTGCGCCAGAGGAACTGTCAAATTTTGCTTGTAATCGCTCCAAAGCAAAACTTGGTTGTCAGACAGGTTGTCCAACTCCTTCCTCATTGCTTGAGATTGTCTCTGGCTAGCCAGCCAGTGCCAATGGTAGCTCTTAGCCACCTGGAGTTCCCAAGACATCTGGTGGCAAATTTTCGCTTCCAGTTGGAAAAGTTCTTGCCTGACCTTTCGTGTGAGCGCTTGTTCCCGTGCATTCTTTTGCAAGTCAGCATGACGGTTTATGTACCTCATCATGGCTTCCAACTGTTCCAGGTGGGTAGCACCCTCTACTTGTAGAAGCTTGGAGAAGTAGTCAGGCATAAGTCCCACAAGCGATTTCTGCGCAGAGCGCATAAGCTTCATCATCCCTGGTTCGATGGAAGTATGGAACAGGTGGCAATAATCGCAATAATCTGTTCTCCTGGTCAGTTTGGTCGCCCACTTGCAATGCTTGCGCACAATAGCGTGAAATTGTTTCCAGGCAACCACAGATACCATGTTGCTGTCCCAGTAAGCTCGAAGCAAAGAGCTTGTCAGCATGCGTGCATTGCATTTCTCAGACTTCAACCAGACACTGCTTTCCTGGCTGTGAGCCATGATGCAATCCACCACCTGCTTGACAATTTCAGGGTCATTGACCTTTGACGGTCTCCCGCGAGGCTTGACCAATCCAGAACTTTTTGCAGTTGCTTTGCGCCACTTCTCAGCGGAAATTGGCAAGCCCCAAGAACGAACCTTGCGTCGATTTTTGGCCACCCTGACGGTGACTGTTTCATCGAACTGCTGCAAAGTGCTCCCGCTCAAAGTCTCCCTGTAGGCACACAATGCTGGAGCCACACGCTCACAACACTTGCATGCCTCCAGGTCTTTTCGAAACAATGGATTTTGCTTCTCCAGTCTGGACTGCAAAGTGGTTAGCACTGCCTGCGCATCCTCGACGCTCTGCGTGTCTGCGAGGATACGGCCCACCAAGTCATTTACAAGCTTATGTCTCTCCCACTTGCTGCTCATTGCCGGAGCACTCTGGCTCACATCCTCCGGCCAACAAGCAGCGCTCGAACTTGAAGCCATTGCTACAGGTGCAGGTTCCCAAGAAACTCCCAACAGCTTCGCGCTGGCAGCATCAATGACACCAGATCTCATGGCAGGCCCTGCTTCCGTTATGACATCCTGCAGCTCTGCTGGAAGCCACAAGAAAAAGTTTCGAGCAGCCACCTGCTTCCAGCTTTTCACATCCTTGGCAGGTGCTGTTTGGCCAACGCGTTTACGTCCAGCAGCTTCCAGCTCATCTGCCACGGCGTTCATGGTTTGTCCCCGGACAAGGGTGACAAGCTTGTTCCATTGAACAGAGGTGAAGGCACCAGGTGTCCGCAAATCCCTGTCTGCACGGTGGATTGCCGGTTCCCCGTCAGCTAACCATTGGGCAAATTTCACTGACAATTCCGACATCTAGGGTCGGGAGCTATGGGCTACGGGTCAACTTTGGACCTGAAGCTTGCGCGGCTCTTGCGCGAAGCTTGCGCGAAGCTTGCGCGAATTTGGGCTGAAACATTCGCATTTTTGGCAAGCCTGTCTGTTTTTCATGTTTCATCATTTTTCACAATCTTGCTTGCCTGCAGTGACAGTGGCTGAGACATGGTTGGCCATACAAGGGGTCACACACGAGAAGCTCCATGCTACCAGCTACAATGGCACAGCGGCGCATGATGCAGCAGCGTATAGGAAGTGTTGCAGCAGCGTATCAGCAGCGTATACGAAGTGTTGGCTTGTTGGACTGCATGGTCGGCAGCGCTCTGTTTGATCTCCGATCTGCCCAGATGGCTCCGCACCCGCGGCTTTAGCGAACCTACTTTTCGACCCTCTGGAGCCACAAACATTGGAAAAACACAGAGTTTCGCGACTTTCCTACCTTTTCGCGCACCTGCATCTTCCCTCTTCTGACTTTCTCCTGTCTGATCTTCCCTCTTCTGACTTTCTCCCGGCCTTACCTTCTCCCTTCTATGGTTCTTCCCATCTTGGCTTTTCCATCTGTCCATATTGTCGGTTAGGTGTTATCTGCGTATCACACAGCATGGGTGGACTTTGAATACACGTCGTGGGCGCCGCGCTCGTTCAATCATTCTCTCTATCTTTCGTTTTCTGGTCACTTGCTTGCTTGGCGCAAGGGAAAGCAGGTCAGGCAAACATTTTAGATCTACAGTATGTTAGGCATGGTCAATGGGAACCATGGCATGACACTACATGAATCAGTATGAATCTTGAGGTCTTTCCGTCCTCACCGGTGGGGCTTACTCAACAGTCAATCGTCTTAAGGTTCTTCCGTCCTTTCGGTGGCTGTTTCTGCCCTCTTCTCTGCGCAAAACCAAACCAATCCAGTTCAATCCATAAAATGGGCGAGCTTAAATATCAACCCCTGATCCAATCGATTACCAGCATTGACCCCATTAACACAACCATTAACACCTAGATTCAACATTTTCAGTCAAACCCGAACCAGCTTTCAAGAACCAATTCCAAATCAGACGTGCTCAGGAAATCTCTCTCCCTCTGAAGTGACAATAGGTCAAGTGACAAACATGAAGCAGTAATCTGCAATTCATGTGATATCAACATTGGTCGGTCATGGCACGGTCCATCTGCGAATGCAAAATGCAAGCCATCAATAATGCATTTTTTCCAGCGACCCCATCTGCTGTGTCTATCACTGACTCCAGGCTCCATGGGAATTTGGGGGAGTGAGCCTTTGCAGCCAATGGTGAATGAAAACCCCAAAGCTAAACTAAACTGGTTGGCTCACAGCTGCACACCCGCTTTGCGGAGGCGTTTGGTGACCTCTGCAGCAACTGCCTCGGCAATCCTGCGCTCAGAAGCTGCCATGTTTTCGTTCTTGACCTGGCGAGCTTGATCGGACTTCTCTGCCATGTCTCTCTTCTGATCCTCGGTGAGCTCCATGTAGCGTCGAAAGCCGTGCTGCCGCATGATCTTGGGACACAAATCGCATAGATTCCTCGGGCGCATGAGGTTGCAATGTGATGCGAGCAGTGTAGGTTCATGCAATGGGTGTGAGAGTGCAGCGGTGTGGTCTGAAAATCATCCGTTTTTTTGTGCAACCATCACTTCTTAGAAGTTAGCCCGTGGGAATGTGAAAGGACCCAACCAGTAACTCACAAACAGAATGGGCACAAACCACACATCAAAATTTCATAAATGTTAAACCCAAGCACCCGTGAAAAAAGTCATCCCTGCAAACTCCGCAAACCTCGCAGTTGGCCTTCCTGCGCACTTGCCCCCCAAAGTTTGGTCTGCCCCTCACCAACTTGTCCGTGATCTCTGCCTTTGGCTTTTCCGGTGTGACTTCCGCAACCTGCTCAGGCTGCGCACCATTCCTTGGGGGTGTTGACGGGACTATGGCCTCCGCCTCTTGCTTGCGGTCTTCTGCCGGCTCATTTCTCGCATTCTCGGGCTCTTGCTCAGGCACTGCGCGAAGAACTTCAAAGCCCTTCTTTGTCAAATCCGCGCCAGTGCGAGTGACCCACTTCCAGGAAAGTAATCCTGCAGAGTCACGGCAAAGAAAGCCTTTGTGATGAACGGCAAGATCACAACGTAGAGGAAGAGACTTGGACGAATCTTCCTTGACACCACCAATGCAGCCGCGCACGCCACACAGGCTCGGAGCAGATGGCACCATTGCCAAAACCAAACTGCAGATCGAAACACCAGGGGGGACTTGAGCACAGAACCTGCATGAGACAGCCAATGCTATAAATCAAATTAGATGCAGAATAACCACACAAACTTACGTGAACATCTTAAAGAAACAACATGAAATACCCCTACTACAATTTTCCTTGCGCAAAACCTTGGGCCGGCCTTGCGCGAACCTTGCGCGATGCAGGTTGAAAGCTGCTCCAAATTTCTCCACAAACCCATAAACTAAATTTGAATAGGAGGGTTTTAGAACGATCCCCATATACGTTTATGTCGAATTCAAAATAGATAAAGACATTAAAGGAGGAAACATAGACATAGAGATAGAGACAGGGATAGATTTCATAAAGATAAACATAGATAGAGATACAGGATTTTCTTCAACATCTCAACTACATTGCATCCAGTTACTTCAACATCTTAACAACGGAGCATGAAGAGCGTGCTGTTACTTAACCAACTAACTAACTAANTTTCTTCAACATCTCAACTACATTGCATCCAGTTACTTCAACATCTTAACAACGGAGCATGAAGAGCGTGCTGTTACTTAACCAACTAACTAACTAACTGACTGACTGACTTACTAACGAAGGAACGAACGAACGAACGGACGAACCAAGTACCTAATGAACCGGCTATGTCATCTATCCATGAATCTATCTATCTATCTGTCCAGCTATCTGTTTCTATCCCTATCTATCTTCATCTCTACGAAATCTATCTTCATCTCTATGAAATCTATCCCTGTCTCTATCTCTATCTCTATGTTTCTTTTTTAGTGTCTTTATCTATTTTGAGTTCGACATATAGANCTCTATGAAATCTATCCCTGTCTCTATCTCTATCTCTATGTTTCTTTTTTAGTGTCTTTATCTATTTTGAGTTCGACATATAGATATTATTAAAAACCACAATTCCAGGAGCTAAAACATCTACTTATATCTAGTCTCACTTTGCTGAACATCGAATATTCAGCCATCTAATATATTTGTTTATTTACCAATCTAGCGGNTTAGTTTTTTCTATCTATCTGTCTAGCTATCTATTTCTATCTCTATGAAATCTATCCCTATCTCTATCAACTAGGTCAGGCCGTGCCGGGTGGCCTGTGAGCGGCGGCATCACTTTTCTCATTCATGGTCGCCATTTGCTAAGCTTTCCCAATTCTCTACACACCTGTCAGGAAACAATTTTTCAATCACATTTTTGTT
>BGPT01000462.1:262107-310363 GCA_003297045.1 Symbiodinium sp. clade C Y103 | reverse complement strand
AATTCCAGGAGCTAAAACATCTACTTATATCTAGTCTCACTTTGCTGAACATCGAATATTCAGCCATCTAATATATTTGTTTATTTACCAATCTAGCGGCAATCTAATCTCATCGATCTAACAAATATAATCTAGCCATCTGTCTATCTTTCTAATCTAATCCTATCTTTCTTTATCCAACGATCTCTCTACACATCTACCAAATGATTAATCGACCTATCGATCTCTCTATGTCCACCTATATCATGCTCTTCCTATCTGTATCTATTTATATCTTCTTTATCTCTCTTTCTATCTCTGTATCTCTCCATGGCATCGATTTATTGCTCATCTAATCTTACCTAATCTATCAACTATCAAATCTATATGAACAAATCTATCTACCTATCTACCTGCAATCTAACCTAATCTAATCTATTTCATCTTATCTATCCAGCTGTGTCTATCTTTCTAATCGAGTCGTATTTTTTCTTTGCTTATCTTTCTTTATCCAACTATCTCTCTACACTGGTCTAGCAAATTATATATCTCTCTACACATCTACCAAATTATCTATTTATCCATCAATATATCGATCTATCTATATCCACCTATATCATTCTATATCTTTCTATATCGATATCTATCTATATCCATCTATATATTTTCTTGCGCATTGCTTTATCGCTCAATCTCGATCTATTTGTCTATCTATCTAGTTACCTCTCTCCCTTTTCAGATCTACCTTTTGGATTGTTTCAGTTATACTTAAAAATATTGAGATTTCATTTTTATCTCAATCAATCTCTACTTAAAAATCTATCGCTATCTCTAAACCTACATTTATGTATGTTCCTATATTTGTATCTGTCTTTATCTGTACCTTTATTTCTATCTATCTAGTGAATGAACTAACGACCAAGTGACTAATGAACCAGCTATGTGTCTATCTATGAATTTATGTATCTATCTGTCCAGCTATCCGTTTCTATCTCTATCTATATTTATCTTTATGAAATCTATCCCTGTCTCTATCTCTATGTTTCCTCTTTTAATGTCTTTATCCATTTCGAAATCGACATAAAAGTATATATGTTTATACGTCCAGCAATATCGACTCATACTATCTAGTTATGTATCCATCTGTTTGTCTGCAAGTTTGTCTGTAAATAAATATGTTTATAGATAGATGTATTTCCAAATCTATATCTATATCTATTTCTATCTACGTTAATTAGGGCAGTGGCCTCTTTAAAAGGCCCTTTCTGTGCCACCCTGACGTATTGGCCAGAAGCTATGTCAGGAACTATGTTGTAATTGACGTTGGGAAACACTTTTGAAATAAAGTTGCTGTAGTTGTATAAGAAATGTAGTGTAAAAAGTTTTGTGTATATATATATATATTGTATATATGGTAAATGTCGCCAATTTAGTAGGTGGAAATTGAAGATCGAAGTGGTTTAAATGTGGAAAATGTGGTAAANTGAATGAACTAACGACCAAGTGACTAATGAACCAGCTATGTGTCTATCTATGAATTTATGTATCTATCTGTCCAGCTATCCGTTTCTATCTCTATCTATGTTTATCTTTATGAAATCTATCCCTGTCTCTATCTCTATGTCTATGTTTCCTCTTTTAATGTCTTTATCTATTTCGAATTCGACATAAAAGTATATATGTTTATACGTCTAGCAATATCGACTCATACTATCTAGTTATGTATCCATCTGTTTGTCTGCAAGTTTGTCTGTAAATAGATATGTTCATAGATAGATGTATTTCCAAATCTATATCTATATCTATTTCTATCTACGTATCTACTTACCTACCTACCACGAAGAATCTTCATCAGGCAGGAAGACGCACGGTAAAGTGGTAAAATGGTAAAACCGTAATTTTACAAATTCTGTAGGCTTTTGGCACTGGTAAAACGGTAAAACGGTAAATTTTTAACCGTTTTACCGTTTTACCGGTGTCGTTTCAGTTGTAAAACGGTAAAATGGTAAAACGGCAGGACTTTTACCTTTTTACCATTTTACGGTTTTACCGTTTTACCCTTTTACCGTTTTACCACTGGAACGAAAACGGTAAAACGGTAAAAGTGATACCGTTTTACCATTTTACCATTTTACTGTTTTTACCCTTTTACAGTTTTACCACTGGAACGAAAACGGTAAAACGGTAAAAGTGATACCGTTTTTACCGTTTTACCATTTTACCGTTTTACCGTTTTACCATTTTACCCTTTTACCCTTTTGTTAGCGCAAAAGGTAATAAGCTGTTGAAAATTTACCGTTTTACCGTTTTACCGTGCGCCTTTGCAAGAGGAACCTCTTAAGCACACGTCGTACCAATAAACGGCTTGGCACCTTCTAACCCAACGTTTCCTAACCAGAAACTCGGAACCTGCCTGGGCAAGATTCACCAAACAAACAACAATGGCAATATAGTACTTAGTATAGATGTTCCCTTAGAATCCACCAATTCATCCAATCTGATGAAATCATCTCCTTTACCGATTCGGTTGGATTCTGAACTCTGGTTAATGTTCAACAACAACCTACAAAAAAGATAGTAAACTAAATCAGCCTTATTTTTAGAATCGGATTTTCCATCTTTCCATTTTTTTTTGAGGGTGGTAAATTACTTCATCCCATCATGATCCAATCCCCATCCCCATCCATCCCCACCTTTGGACAGTGGAAGCTCTGCGATCCCCGCCAGCGATTTCAACAGGGTAGATTTGCCACTGCCAGAGGGGCCCATGATGGCAAGCACCTCCCCAGGCGCGACACAGCCAGCGTTGCCCTCCAGGATCTTCACTTGCCTCGATGGGGAGTTCACTATGAAGCAAAAATGCTAGAAATGCACAGGTAAAAATGAAGGTGAAATCTAGTATCATCCTGATTTGGTGATAATTTCTTGGTGATTGCATGGGTGATGTTCCTTTTTCACATCTGCATATGATTTTCGGGCGAAATTGTCCCTCCACCTTTTTGCATAGTTCTTGGTTACAGGTATCTTCTGGCCCCATTCTTAGGTCATATCAATTCCCCCTGTTGCACAGCCTGGGCCCTGGGGTGCCGAGTTTCTTGCTGGCCCCGTTCACATCGGCCCGCGATGCTTCCACCGTCAAATTGGACCACTGGAGCAGGATCTCAGGTCGTTCGATGCTGGAGAGTTTCTGCTGCTCCTCTGACTCTCCTTGGAAATGCGGCCGCCCAAAAAAATCAGCTTCATCCAAACCAACATGTTGTTAAAAAAAAAAAATGTCACAATCCAAGGAAGTATGAATCAATTGCCCTGTTGTTTGTTGGAGCAAATGTTACCCACAAGGAATTTCGATGCTGATATCTTCGGGGAACTCCACATGAGCATATGGATCAAAATCAGGCATGCCCAAAACAAAATGCTGCCAAAAAATGACCAGTCAATCTGTAGGTTCTAGGGCCTTAATTTTGGTCAGACAATACCTGTATGAGGCTGTCTAAACTTGTGACACTCATTCTATCCTATTGTTGATCATCATTTATTGGACCAAGGCCAAATGCCTCGATTGCTCGAAAATGGGTATGATCATATGTATTTCCCGGAAAAAAAAAGACCAAAACCCATGGCGCTCTGCCACTACAATCTGGACAGACCTATACTTTTTCCGCAAATATCCGAAAAATATTCATGAAATACCAAAAGGCTATAAAATATCTAAACTATCTACAAAGTCGTGCGTTTGCCCATGCATTCATGTAAATAAAAGCTATACAAGACCCACAAAGTATCCACAAAGTATCCACAAAGTATTCACACAGTATCTAAGCTATAAAATCTAAAATACCTCGAAAATATCTATAAAACATATCCACTAAAGTCACTAAATATCAGCCACCGAACATGGCCACCTTTTGTCCAAGCGACTCCGCAGCTCACCCTTGGTGTCATCTTCCGGCGCAGCGCCCTCAAATTGCCGTGGCTGGGCGCGGCGCCATAGAATGATGAAGGCCAAGCTGTGGTAAACACCTTAGAATTGCCAGAGTCCAAGTCTAGCTGATTTTCCATGACATTTGATTTTTTGTTGGATGTACCGATGCCATGGATTGAAAATGGCTAAAGAACTTGGTAAGAAACAAAACTTGGCTCCTGCTGATTTGAATGAATTTTGACACTTGTACGAGAGATATGTGTATATAATACGTATATATATATATATAATTTGTTCACTTATTTATTTATTTACTTATTTATTTAATTTATTTATTGATTGATTTATTTATTTATGTGTATATGTTATCTATTTGTGCCAATTGTCCTACGCTTAATTGTGAAAATGTTTTGGCCCAACGAAGTGAAAGTCCGCCTCACACCCAGGATTTTGCCACAACATTCAAGGCCGAGTTGCACAAGGGAATCAACAGCCACAGAATGGCTTCTGTATAACCTGGACGTTCGGGCTCAGTGTTGCCATGTGTTTCTTGGGGAGTAACTCTTGAAGTAATGTAGTGAACATCAGTGAAGCCACTAATGAACAATAGATCCCCATGTTCGAAGGCTCAAAACATTATCAACACCTCCAAACTGCACTTTTTGGGGCAACTTTCGGGTCCATTTCGCCGTGGAGCTCGCAGTTGGTTCAATGCCATTGCTGTTGAGAACGGCCTCCCCATCGGCTGCAACGCAAATGGGTGTGCTGTTGGAGCAGTCCAGCACGCCATAGTCTTGCCATTGGTTGATCATGAGCGCCTGGAGAAAAAAAATCGTGTGGAACACAGCGGAGCATATGGAACCGGATGGAACCCGACATCCGGAAAAGGCTTCCCAAAAAAAAGCATTTGTAGTTGGAAATTGCCATTTTCAGATTGCATGTTGCGCATGAAACACGCTACAAAAAGTCCAAGAAGAACGGTGGGCAGGCGCTCTTTCCATATGGATCCTCTGCGACTTCCGCTGAAACCCCGGTCCTCAAATCCCAAGCGGAAGATGGAGATAGTCTTCAACCAAATGAATCCAGGAGGCACCGAATTCAGGTTCATGAAAAGACCACCAAAGAGCATCTGCGGCATGATGTTCAGAAGCACCACCAACCTCATGGCGTTGTTTTTGGAGATCTTTATCATACTCCCACGAAGATGGCTTATGACTTTGATTCCCTGTTAACTCCACACTCATGACTTATAACTTTGAGGTATGATATTATATATCTATATATATATATATACGTATATGTGTGCGCGCATGTGCATACATACCTACATATATATATATATATACGTATACATATACAAATCTCTGTATCTGTGTGTGTGTGTATTCGTATGTATATCATTTCACTGCCCAAATTTGTGGCCTGCAAGTCTTATTCCAAGCTCAGCAACATCCCAATGGCGGCAACAGGTGCAGTGTAGCCACCCAAGTAGCCAACACCAGTCGCCACTATCGTCAGGGCATAGACCCCCACGAAGAAGTACAGGTAGTGCCTGGTTTACACAAATTGCAGACCACCAAGTCACAGTCAAAATCAGTGGACAAAACAACAATAAACCACCCATTTGGGAATGGTTTCTACCACCTATTTATGGTGAAACTGTGGATTGTTTATTTATTGTTTTACCAGCACTATATAAAAACGATCAGATTGAAAGTGGAGTTTCCAAACATGAGGTGAAATCCTGATATGACATCAGTGATGCCCCCCTGAAAAACCGGCTGCACACCACTGAACGCGGCCCCAAGCGGCTCGAAGTCGTCACGGAAGCCGACCATCCAATACATCAGGCTGCTCCAAATCAGGGAGATCTCGGCGGTAGCCCAGGTCCACTGGGGAACTTCAACCCCTTGGGTGTTTTTTCGCTTTTTTTCTCCTCCTAAGGTTAGATAGAAGAAGCTTCAAAACTGCAGAATTCAACAGTTGGAAAATATCTCAAACCATCGGGAAAAGATCTGCAGACCATCTCATCATCTAACATCAAAAGTGTAGCTCCTTGGCCCACCAGTCATCATCCACCCAATTCTTTCCAAACCTTCCCCCCAAAAAACAACTACAGTAACACTCCGATGTCGGCCCAGCCACCAAGAAGTCAAAGGGGGCATCTGCCAAGGCTTTACTGAGATACATGGCTGGCACCTGGGATCATGTTGCGCATGTTGGATTGATTGGATGGTCTTTGTTGCTGGTTGTTCCAGGGAAAAATATCGGAAACCATGTTTTTTTCAACAACAAAAGACCAAGGGCTTCCGGTAAAACTTCCGGGATTTTGTTCATGGCAATGGAAGCTGAATGATGGCCAAAGTGTATAAAAGTGTTAGACTGTTAGACGCCATGTGCAAAGATCGCATATTTTCGGGCCCGCCAAAACACCGATTTCAAGGGACTCTTGGACAATCTTTGTGCTGAGTGTTCACCATTCTCAGAACAGGTTGCGTCTGATGTCCTACCGTCCCACAACTCTGATCATTTTCCTCCAATATTTCACCAACAAAAAAAGATGTCAAAACCCTCAACCAAAAAAAAGAAATCAGCATCTCAACCCTTGAAAAACTGTGGAAAATGAGAAATGCGACAAATCTCAATGACTATTGCCTATTGCTGTAATTATGCAACGAAAAGACTTCTGCATGGTGAAACCGCACCTTGAATCTGACTTTCTGCACAGGGAAAAACCTTCTTGAAGGGGAAAAAACATGCTATGGAAATAGATAATAGTATCATAAAAATAGCATAGCCCCCGTGTCACACCCGACCACTGAGCTCGGCACTCCATACGCTCCATTACGATGTTCACGGATCAGAGTGGGCAAACGCGTGGGGATACCCATCGCTGCAGACATACACTGGGCAGTGGCAGGGCCATGACATGTCCAACGGGTCAGCCGAGCTTCTGAAAAACTGGCATGAGCTAAACAACTTGAGGATTTATCGACTTTGACTCATCAGTAAGGTGCTTCTAGGTCTGGGTAGAATGCAGTGAGTTAGTTCTTTGGGAAGTGATCAACGCAAACTGTATACTATGCAGGTGGTAGCAGAATTCAGCTCACAGGATCACCCTTCGGTGCGAGTTGCGATGTTCATAACTCCCATCATCATCGTGAAGAAGATGCATCCGTTGAGAGTGAAGAGCGCCTCATCCGTGAGCCCCAATCCACGCCACTCGCAATGCTAGGGCACTTAAAGGCAGGTATGGTATGGGGACTTCAAACACTACAAGCAAGTGACTACGGGTATTCACATCTGAATTGAAGTGCCTTGAAATGGTAGGAGCTGATCCCACCACCGAAATTAAGTTTCATCTGATGTGATTTTCCTATGGTTCAGTGAAACTCGCCATGAAGCCGTTCACACTGCCACTGAGCTTCACTTTGAGTCTTCTCCAACTGCAGGAAGGTCAGCCCAAAGAGAACTCCCAGCACCAGGGTCCGCAGCAAGGCTGACCGCAGATCCGCCTTGGAACGGACCTTCATGATGACCTGGCCCAAGGCTTCAATGGAATCCAAGGTGTCACCAAGATTTGGGTGGGTTCAAAGTGATTCAAACTGTGCAGGAAAAGGGAAGGGTTGGGACATGTAATTTTGGCGGTTCTTGATGGTTCTTGTGGGATTGGACGTCCTATTTGGCACTGCAATTTATGTATACATGCAATGCTTTCAAGAGGATCCGTGGTGCACTGCGCCATTTGAAACCTGGAGCCTTCTGCAACATCTGAAATATTCTGAATTTCCGACTTACGAACGGGTGTTCGCTGTGATGTTTGGTTGTTTGATTGCGTTGCCAGCTTGTCTTAGTATACCACACGATCGCAAGTTTGTCAGCATTCACACTTCATCCCCTCTAATCAAATACCCCCTTCAAGAAGTGATCCCACAATGAATAAACCATCATAATGAATCCGATAGTCAACCAGGGCTTCTAGGAGCTATATCTCATATTGAGGGGATGAATTACATTCCCCTTTTGTATGTTTTCTGGTTCGTTCCCCAGTTTTGCGGAGTCCATCCCCTAGGACCTCACGTTTTGTGAGGTGAACCATCTGCATGCACCAGTTGGTCTGACGGTCGCTGTCGAAGACTTCAGACTTGTCCTGGTCCAAAGTTGTCGCTGAAATTCTGGGCTAACATGGGATGGTTTGCCGCAAGGCGGTATGGCTTGAGGCAAAAAAGTGCGAGCACATCGAATCATCGATGGATCAGAATCGATAAAAATGGAACATCATGGGAGGATCTATGATTTCACTGCTTTCAATAGGTTTCAGAAAATGTCAGCCAGAAACACCCCCTCCAATTTTGGGTCGTTGATCTCCTTGGGAAGCATGTGAATGGGGGCTCCATGTTCACGTGCATCCTCATTGGGCCACTGCTTGTCCCAGCCATCACCTTAGAGTTGGACACAGGTTTTCCCCGGATCTAAGAAATATCATCTCCAGGATATATAACTATATTATACATATATACAAATCTCTCCCTCTATCTCTCTCTCCTTTAGGACATCAATACTTTAGTAAAAGGGCTGACTTTATTTAGGAACGTAATAGCTGGAGAATGCTGAAGATACTTTAGGACAGAAAAGACATCAATGACATCATCCAAGTCATCAAGTCAACGAAGTCCAGTTCCAGTTCGGTGGAGCTTTCGGCCGTTTTTGTTGGTACGGAATTTCACTTTAAGTTGACCAGTGTTGACCTTTCTTCCCCGGAACAAAGTCCATGTCCTTCCCATGTCGTTACTTTTAGAAACCTAACATCGGCATGGATAATCACCATGATAAATAGGGAAGTATCGCTCAAAATCATCTACAAATGGACCATGTTCATCCATATTCCATAGTTATGCGATAGTTATGCGAGTTTACCAAAGGGTACCATCCTGCCTAGGAGCTGATGGCCACCCTTCGGCTGGCCGCCCCTTCAGGGTCTCGTGGGTCGATGCACCTCCGAAGAAACCATGAGAAACTGAGAAACCCCGATGGAAAACGAAGGTTGATGAAGTTGATGGGGTAAATTCTTACCCCCTAGTCCAGACTAGTACCCAGGTTCATTGATAGTTCAGAGGTGTCTGAGTGAGTTGATTGAGCTGATCGAGTGACTTGCTACATCTCGCTGCTCAGCATCTGAAAAGATGCACATTGTCACATGGTCAACAGAAATTTCTCCTTCTCCTCCCGATACTTCCGATACTCGGCACAGTCTCATGACAAAGTCCGCTGGCATGGTGTGGTCGGGCATGGTGTAGCCAATGTTTGCAAAGTAGCTCTCCAACTTCGCCACGGCTCCAAAGTACGCCGTGCGGCCATCCACTAGGAAGTGCAGCCGGTCAAAGAGTCGAAAAACCTGGTGCAAAATAACTGCTGAGATCTGCTGGGTCACTGGTACAAGATAAATCCAATCAGAAGTTCTTGGTCAAGGCTAGAGGGTACATGTCCAAATTCAACATCCACAAAATATCAATTTAACAAAACACCGAAATCGTCGAAAAATCATTCCAGCCGCATGTTTTTTTTGTAGATTCTTATCCCCAGACCCACCGACCGTCACCTGAGAGGAGGGTTGATGGATGGATGCGATGACTGTCACCTTCTGCCCCTTCTGCCCTTCTTCTGCAATGGCCTTCAGCACGGAAAAAAATATGCACGAGATCAATGGCCACCGAAAGGATATGAACAAATATCATGTGATGAAAATCCATCATTGAATGCACCAAAATCATCAACAACCGATAGCAAGGTATAACAATGGTTATTCTTGGAGAACAATGGTACTACCAATGGTACCTGTCATCTTGTTTGACTCGACACCAAAACATCGGCCGAGACTAGTCCCCAAATCGAGCAGCCTTCATGTACTTCACAATGACTTCCGCCATGACGCTGTCCTCAGAGATGGCGATGGCAGGGGTTGATGTGATCTTTTTGAAGGTGGTGCACCTGGTGGTGAAGTGGAGTCTGAGCCCCTTTTCAGCTCCTTTTTAGCCCAAAAAATATGAAAAAAATGTGATATATATATATATACCATATATATATATATACCATATATATATATATAATGTGTGTGTGTGTTTGAAAGAGATCAAATATGAAAATCATTGGGGCATCAACATCGATGGAAATGTGAATATACAGTCAACTTATGACCATTCCAGTGTTGGGTGAAAACTAACGGTGGCAACTTTCAAGTATGGGAATCGATGACTTCTTTCTCTGGCATTGGATTCCAAGCATGTTGGTGTTGAAGTCGTCTACATGCTGTGACGAATCATCTAGTTGCAAACAAATCCATCCACAATCCATCCATGTCGCGAGTGTCATGATCACGTTGATTGATCTTTCTGGGTGATGTATCATGCATCTTTTGTGTTTTTCATCAAGGGGTGATATGGTGTTTCAGGTTGGTGCTTTAGAATTTTGAGGACCAGCCATATGTTTAAAAGTCCCTTTCATAATGGAAAAAATCATGGGGATTCCAGATCATCAACCCAAACCACTCAATGGTCTCAAAGGTAACAATGGCAACACATACTGTGGATGGTAGTATCCATGTCGATCCCATTGTACTTCCATTATTTACAATGTTTCATAGTTCCCACTAGTCACCACCTGGTGCAGGATTTTGTCCGCAGTCAAGCTACCAGGCCAGTAGTGGGCTCATCACAATACAACACCGCCGGCTGGGTGAGAATCTCCTCAGTGGCGACCCAAATTCCCAACAAAAAAAATTAAGCCATGCATTCTGAATACACCTGTTTGGTTTTTAAGATGGAAGGGTTCCATTGATACTAGTGCTGGTAACGGTTTAAGTTGGGGAGGTTTCCATGGTTCTGGCCAGTTACATTTATTCGTTGCTGTGGGATCAGCATCCTTCATCAACCAGCTGATGTATCCGAGGTGGACATTTTATCAGGTTGACAGTTGGGTTGGGAACTTCCCCGTGTTTTCTCAACAACGGCCATTTTCACCCAGCAGCCGTGGCAAAGGTGACCCGTCTCTTCTCGTTCTTGGAGATGCCATGGTAGACATCGCCTGCTGCAGTCGTAATTTTTGAGATCCACAAAATTTTGATGATAGACTTCGAGATTGATCACTGTTTTTGTAGCCGAATCACAACCGCAATCGCTGCAACTCCAGCCTATGAGGCTGTGCTGACACTTCCTGAACAACTGCAGATGGGATTCAAGCCATCTGAAAAAAAGTGGGAAGATGTGTGACGTGGAATCAGTGGAATCATGGAAACCATCCTGGCTTTGCTGTTTCCCCCAAAAAATGCCATAAACTTTCCATAAACCCCTAGAAGTCAAAGTCCACCCATGTCACCGTCATTTTGCAGCTAAGCAACTCCAAGCCAAGCCTCAAGAGGTCCCACGGAAACCGTTTTTGTTCGTAGAAATGTGTCAAAATTGCGATGTGCTTCGTCCAATGAAGCATCTTTGAACCCCCATCTGCTAGATTTCCGCATGAGAATCATAATCATTCGATCTTGGATATAATTGGACCAGTTTTGCTCCAATTTCTGGAGTTGGGATATGTTATCTCCACCACCTTCCAACATCTGGTTCCATTTGGCCAAGAAACATCTTGATACAGGCGTCTACACGCTGCTCCCGCTGCGATTTGGTGACGTCACGGGGCATTCGCAGCGTGCTTTGGAACAGCAAATGTTCCCGCGGTGTGTAGGCCTCCAGCAGCATTTCCTTGGAAAATTCCGACGTGGGATCATCAAATCCAAATGGCTGGTCAAAGCTGGTGATTCGAAATATATCTAAATATCATTGTCCAATACTGTGAATCCCAGAGTTGCAGCCCAGCGGCCTGTTGGTGCACATAAGCTACTCTTCCCTGCAAAGCTTTCGAATATTGCGACCTTAGCACCATCCCTAAGCTCAACTCAGAAACCAATGGGTCCAGCATGGTCCAGCCAGCAGCCAAGTGTCGCATTGAAGCTGAGCTCACCGGAAGTCGGAGAAGTTCGAACTGCCAAGACATTCAACAGGGATGTTTTCCCTGCCTCAGGGCACTGATTTCCAACCTCTGCGATGTTTGATAGCAGTTTTTGCCAAAGATATGTCTTAACATTACACCTGCATATACCTGTTCACAGCAGCCCTTTTCACCCCAAGATCCAGCTGTAACCAGGCGAGCAAAATCAGTAAACCACAAAAATATCCAAGTTGTCACTTTTTCTGGTTGTTTTTCTAAACCCTTACATCCAAAAAATGTGGAGATCTTGATGATCACCAATTATGTTTGTGGGTTCTTTGTTGAACCCCCATTATCTCGTATTATCTCTAGGTATATCATGATATATCCATTCTAAACCACAAGAATCAGAGGATAACCACCTTTTTCCTCCCAAGGGCAGCTCCAAGTGACCCCCGATGGGCCCATGATGGCCAGAAGTTCGCCCGGCACGGCGAAGCCGCTGACCTTCGTCAGAATCTGCTTCTCCTGATCTTGGCACTGAGAAGTGGTTGTAAGGAAAGGATGTAGATAGTCACTTAGTCATATATGTAGATACATAGGCACAGGCATACCTATGGAGATAGATGTGTATTTACAAATATATAATATATGTATACATATATATATATATATATGTGTATTTATTTACTTATTTATTTATTTATTTATTTATTTGTTGAATATATATATATATATTATGGATATGATTATGGATATGGAAAGATAAAATGGATGTTTGCGCTGAGCCGGCCTCCACGCCACCTTTCTTCTTCATCTTTGCCACCAAGTCCAAGTCCTAACGGCAGCTAGGGAACCCTGCTGGATACCATGAGACCTACCAAGCAATGACATCATGAGAGCCTTTAAAAAATGTAAATTAGTTGGAATGTGATGTTCCATTCTTGAAAAAAAAATGTTGATGGTAATTCCATATGCATCAACTTTCAGAAAGATGTTCTTTACACCCCATCAAATGGATACCCTCTGGTAAACTAACATAACTATGGAAAATCACCATGTTAATGGGAAAATTCACTATAAATGGCAATTGTCAATAGCTATGTTAGTTTACCAGAGGGTATGTGGCACATCTAACACCATAAATCCAAGTTTCATTCCAGTCCACTCGGACTGTGCCGGGCATCTCACTCTTGTTGGATGGGGAGGTCATGGCGCGTCAACCCCAGAGACAACTCGTCTGGAGCGTTTCTGTGTTTTCAAGGGGAAATGGCTGCAGAGGATGCAGAAATCTGCTGATACCTCAGCCAAAGAGCGGAGGTAACTGATTCTCATGTAATCCAACAATAAAGATTGGGATATACTTGGGTAACATTGAGATTTCTATTGTATAATATTGAATAATCCTAAGATTGGGCACAATGCATCCAAAAATCTCCCCGGAAACAGGAAACGTACAGTATGAGCCATCCCAAGAAATGACTTGACGCACGGTTGGCCAAGTCTCTCCGCAGCACCATTTTTCTGGGCGAAAACGACTCCCACGCGGCTGTGTCCCAAAAAGTGGGATACCCCCCCCAACAACCAAAAGCTAACGACTCGGTCTGTTTTGTATCATGCAATGGTCTATTTCTTGGGGGTGGAGAAATGGTTGGAACAAAATGACCATCATCTAGACTCACAGTAATCACAATAGTCACAATAGTCACAATAGTCACAATAGTCATCAGAATCATAAGCCAATCTCCCCATGGTTTCCCTCATTTTTCGGGACATCTGGGCTGCTTAGCAGCTCTGAACCTGGTGAGACGCTTGCGACTTCAGGAGCTCTTCTGCGCCCCGGCCGTGGACCAAATGTGGCGCTGGTGGGAGCGGCACCTTCCCGCGCGGAGGTTTTGGGCCCGAGAAACCACCAAAAAAATGATGGTTTCATCACAAACCATGTGTTTCTTTTGGGTGGAAATGATTCGGAAAACTTTTATTGGTCAAGGGTTAGGGGGGTGTAAAGACCATTCTTTCCTCCTGTAGCCGTTCTGTTGGTTCGCCATTCGCTTCATTCATGCCAATGATTCATCAGTTTCATCAACAAGAGACGCGGAAAGAACTTGAAAGAAGCGAAGACAAATGCCCACCGATGGACATCCAAATGTTCCATGATTTTCCTTAAAAACCAGAAAACAACGGATTCTCATGGTTCGAGGGTCCAACCATCCACAATTTGGAAACATACCCGTCATACCCATCTTGCCACTCAAACAGGGCAGGCAAGCCCGAAGGAGCAGAGTGCCAACGTCTCGGGCCTGGACAGCTGACATGTCATCCATTCCTGCAGATCAAATTGTGAGATATAATCCTACACTAATGGAGCACAATGATGGTAGTTGATGTAGCTATAAGTTGGTTGTAAGGTGTAAGTGGGCTGTTGCCTCCATTGAACTAGTAGATGAGCCGATGAGCCTTGAAGCCTCATTCAGAACTGGGATGATAGCGCTCCCTGGGTCCCGCACCTGCTTCCTTCGCGGTGTGAGCTGTTTCCACTCCGCCATCTGGCAGCAGGGGCAGCAGGGGCAGCAGGGGCAGCAGGGGCAGCAGGGGCGGAACCAAAGATCTATGTCAATGGATTGGTTTTAAGGGAAAATCTACCGGAAACCATGGAATTTACCATCAACATCATCAACTTGATTGGGGGTTCCTGTTTCCAGTTCCAATTTTCCCTTCAACCAAACCAAAAACCATTATTGCTTGTGATGACTATGATGACGATGATGATCCTCTATAATCCCCCGAGAGTCATTGCATGGGACCTGGACATAGCTCACTTGAAAACCCCTGGCTGTTCAGTTCATCACTTCAACTTCAAGGATCCCAGTAGAAAAAACCTTAGGAAGAAAGATGAAGAAAAAGTACTCCCAGTAGTTTTCGATTTGACTCTTCTAGCAATCCCCAGGAACATCAAAAAGCGTGTCCAGGATGTGAGAGACATGATGCTTCCCCCATAACTTCCCGGCTTCCAATGTGTCTATCTATTTGGGGGTTCCTATAACTGGTGAAATCTGTTGCAATTCTTGCCGTCCAAAGGCTCGGTATTGACCAAGTTGACATCCAACAGGCCTCTCCCTGGACATTGGGCGCGAGTCGCTGATGTCTTTCCCAACCCGGCTGCGACTTAAACCTTGGGACAGAACCATGCGAAGATGGCAACAGAAAGGGAAGTGTCCATCTTCAATGTGAAATGACGGAAACTTCATGTTTTGCATTGCCACTCCCATTTTCCAAGGACTATGCAATCAATGACACCCCCATTCCCCTTGCACATCATCCTATATCGGTGGATGTTCAGAATCAGCTCACCCATATCACTGCCATTGGAAGATTCGAAGAGAATCATCCGCAATCCTCCGTAGCATGGCGGAAGTTTGGAGCTCCCCGCTGCCGACTTTCCTCTGACAGCACCGGGCTGGGAAACTTTGGCTGCAGCCTCGGCTGCGGCGCAGCTTGGTGCCGTCAGAGATCGCTGCGGCTGGGGCGGCTGGGGTCGCGACGCTTTCATCTTTCGCTTTTGGGCCTGGAATCCACGATGAATGGCCTTGGCTCAAGGTTTGGCTCTACTGCAATCCCAGATCTGGTATGGGGAAAATTGGAAACTCCTATGTTTTGTTGTTAGGTTCATGGTTTCCTGTCGATCTTCCCCTGAAGATATGAAGTATTTGGAACTCATCGGGTCACTGAGGCCAGAGCATAGAACCTGCACCACGTGAAGCAGGCACCAAGAAAAACAGAACAAGCACCACGAATTTCAAAGCCATGCAGGTTCCGAATGATCACCGCTTTCAAAAAAACTCCGGCAACACGCAAATCTGCCAGTGGAAGATCCATCATGTAGTTGTAGTTACAGCTGATGTACCCATTCAACATGTCATATGAACATTTTCCAGCCAGGTTTGATCACCAAAGAGTGTCATCGCAGCACCTTTTTCACCCCAGCGGGTCGCAGGTTTTTCTGGCCACTGCCAATGTGCAATGAGCTCCTCTCTGTAGGGAGCTCCTTCGCGACCCAGCCGCAATTCGCAGACATCGCGCTGAACTGAAAGTCCCTCAGGCGGGTTGGAGGCTTGATGGAAAACCATCAGAAGGCGGACGTTTAACCATGAAAACCTCAAAAAATGAAACAATCCAAATGTCAAGAAGTTCATTCCTACAATGGAAAAATCTGGAACTCAGCAATATCTGTTTGCGAATAGCGTCGAAGCCCGAGCCAGACATGAAACCCCCACAGAGGCCTGCTGTTCAGCTGATATCTAGGTTGCAAGTTTCAGCCAATTGCTGTATGCGACTGGGACACTGCTGAATTCTTTGATCACAGCTCCTCGAATAGCTGAGATAAACATCTTCCAGGAGCTTGGATTTGGAAAGCACAAAAAGATCATGTTTGAAGGTTTTGCACATCTTGAATACATATTCTTTTCGCAGCAATCAGATTGACAAATGGGTCCGTCTGAAAAATGGGGGATACCCCAAAACTGTCATTTTAATGGAAAAATGTCTTAAGATTCGGGATACCCTTTTTTCAGACAAACTCAACTGGTCTCTTCAACCGTCACCCAAACCGCCAAACCCAACTTCCCTGACTTTCTTTCAGTCCTTCTTTTTCTTCTTTCGTTCTCGGTCCACCTCAGCGAAAAAAGGTTCCCATGGAGAATGTGCTGCGCACAGCACAGTCAGCGGTTTGAAGTTTCTGAGGTGCCCAGCCAAAGAGGCCTGCTTCCCCACGGAATCGGCCATCTCCACATCTTCCAGGTTCACAGAATTTTCCACCTCACCAAATCACCAATCCCACACAAAAAACATGCAGAATTTTATGAGAAATCCCAGTGATTCAAGTGAAACAGAGAGAAATATCTGAGACATGGCCACTATTCAGAAATAGCACCACAAACTTTGGGACTTTTGACCGAAGATTTGTAACACTGAGGTCCTGACCACAAAATCCATCAGAGGATCAAACTCCCGCTGACCCGAATAGATCATCTTCTGTCTCATCCTTGGTCTCAAATAAGAATCATCATCCCCAGGCCATCCGAATCTGTTCAGATCTTCTTTTCTCTGGATCCTGATTGGTTACCTCCGTAGATTGTTTGAAACACCAAACAAAGGGTGCTGATCTAGCCATGCCTGGGCCATGTCAGGCTGCGCCCCCTGAGGCAAGGACTTCTTCTCCTTCTTCACTGCGGGGTACAGAACCAAGGTTGGATAACCTGAGCCAAGCCACATCGATGTCACATCCAGCCACCTTCCACACCGGGAAAAAACTGTTCCAGGAACACCTCAATTTCCAGCGACCCAAGGAGCCGGTGATCTGCTCCTCGCATTCATTTTCCTTGGAGTGTCAGTTCAAACTTCAACCATGACAATACTCGAAAATCTGCCCTTCACTGCCCTCCACCCCTTAGATCTGTGATGGTTTCAGTGGCTCATGATCAAATAACGCTAGCAGGTGGCCGTGACATCCATCTTGGCCACCACCACGCCCTTCTTGGCCTCAAGCTCCGTGACATCATGACTTTCGAAGGTCCAATCATGGGTGGTTTCGGGCCCAAGGGGTGGCACCATGAATTGAGGATCCCTTTCCTTAAGGGGATCCTCAGGAGTCCAAACCATCCCAAACCACCCCAAACCACAAACCATCCCAAAGTCGAGCTGCAAAGCCTTGCTTCTCCACCTGTCAGATCAATCTTCAAAAGGCACCCAAACTAAGAAGACATGCGGTAGACCCCAAAAATAGCTGAAGGTTCGAAAACCATCATGTCATACATGCTCCATCTTCCAGCTGTCAAAATACATGCATATTTATTTGTATAGATAGATAGGTAGATAGATAGATAGATAGATAGATATATCCACATAAGTACGGTAGATTATGTATGTATAATATATATATATGTGTGTGTGTGTGTCTGTGTGTGTGTGATCCAAATAGATCTATACACATTTTATTGCTTAAAACTGGCCGACGTTTTGGATCTGAAAATCGCGTGCCGCACGGCACCTTCTTGGCCAACTCGCTCCAGACCGGCGCCAGCTTCTGGCAGTGCCCGCACCAAGGGGCGTAAAACTCCACCTGGACCACGTCAGGGCCATTTTCGGTCCCATGTCGAGGGATTAAACCGCCAATTTTAGGGAAAAAACATGGGAACCCCCATGGAAGTTCCAAGGTCAGGGAAACATCCCACAAAATAATCGACGTGTGAACAAAAAAAATGTTGAACTGGTGGCATATTCTTTGGCTGACATTGTCTCCGCATGAAGTTCCAGATGTTCAGATTGAAATCTGAATGTCTAAATCTCCTTCCATGCCACTGTGGCGTCATCCGTATGGTCCTTACACGCAGCTCCATCCCACAACTGCAGCTAGGTGGCGAAGACATCTTTCTTGGCATCCATGGCAATCTGCTCGAAGGTATCACCTGGCTGTCCCAGAAAATGCTGAGCTTACAAATCAACCCAGCAGTTTTGCACCTGTCAAGATCGTGACGCCATCCTCTGTAGCTTGTGGGGCTGCAGCACTCTTGTAGTGCCTGAGCCGTTGCCCGTCCAAAGCTTTGAACAGAATCCGCAAGTTCCAGTCTTGTAAAGCCAAAACAACTTCATCCAATGCCACCTGTGGTGGAAATCTGTAGCAGTTCTCAGGTCTTAAAAAAAAACTGATGATAGAGGGTGTGTAACCCACAAGCTCACCATATTCCAAGATCCTGGGGCCATGTAGCAAGGCCAAGGGGCGGCTTGGCTTTCTTGGCCAAGATGTCTGCAAGGAATTTCTTCACACCCTACGCCAGGGTGGCGGATGTTCCAAGAATAGGGACATCCTCAAGTATAGGAGCCACCTATAATGGTTTGTGCTCGGAAAGGGGTCTGCCAATGCATCCTTGTCTCTTTCAGGGGAAATCCAGTTAAGCGTATGTGCAAACTCAATATATACATATACATATATACGTATATATATATATACACCGTATCTGTGTGTGTAGATGTATATCAGAGGTATGATATGTATATCAGAGGTATAGACAGAGAGGTAGTAGATAGGTTGATAGATTCTCCAAATTCCCTTGTTCGGGTAGACCCCTCATTGGCATGACACAACATGAAACGCTGCGTCAATCTTTGGCCTCTTCGCTCAAGCCCTCCTGACAGCTTGAGGGGTGCGGAAACATCCTAGTTGATGACTTGGTTCGTACCCATAGACCCCATAGCCTTTTATTCTTGATATTATCTATATGTTTGCCAGGGTTATATAGATATAGATGTCCTATGATGTCTTAAGAATCCCCTCATGGAAGCCTTGGTTGAACAAATGGATCTATTGATTTTGGGATTCTCATGTGGGTGGCAGTACTATTATTCAGGGGATGGAACTACTCTTGCCACTTCCAAAGTCTCTCAACTTCAGGTAGTATAATCCACCATGGCAAGCATGCCTTACAACCACCAAAAGCTTCAAGCCTCCAACGAGGAAAAGTCACCCCAAAATAATTCTTTAGATCTGTTTAGGTTGATACGGATTTGGGTTTTTAAGATCCAGCTCTACGAATCCCATAAAACTAACATTCAACCCTACCGATATGGTCCCAAACATCTGGTTTCATCCCCAAGAAGGGTAAAAAAAGTTAAAAAAACATGGTAAACCCTGGTTTCTGGAGGATGAGATTGCCAATTGCCCATCAATTTCATGAAATCTTCCCCACCCAGCTGCAGCGATTCGGATCCTTCAGGACGTACTTCTTCTCCCCGTGCAGCACCGTCATCTGCACCGAGAGCTCGCCGCGCACACCCAGGACATCGGGCGTCTCCAACGAGGAGCGAAGGACGGTGGTGAAGCGCCAATCCCTGGGCTTCGCATTCGGAAGGCGCAGAAGATTCTGTTCATCTTTATCTTTGTTTCATGATTTTTTCATGAAAACCTAGGATTTCCATAGAAATATCATGACCATCCAAAATGAAATAGGAAGATGGTGTGATGTTTGTTCTTTGGAAGGTTGGAATTTAATGGAATTTTTATCCTCTGTACGGAGGTGAACGGGGGAAATTGGATGCCCACCATCTAGGAACGGAAAATCTGGAACAAGGGTTTTCAATCCAAATTGTCTCTGAAAAGAAATACGCACCATGGCTCAGTTTCCCCATTTTTCTCCAAGAATTAAACACCAGTTACTGTAAATAGTCTATCCTGGAGTGCTGCCATCTGATTGCTTCTCCTTTGCTACCAAGTGGCTTCTCTTTTGGAGCTACCTGGCAGCTACAAAACTTCGGCTGGGGATAGCCGTTTAGCAGCATGTCCGGCACTAGCACAACCACGCAAGTACCAAAACACTGGCATATTATGATATAATATGACTCATGTGCCTCCAAAACATGGATGATTGCATCATATTGCATCATTCTAAAACTGATCAACCCATGTGTAGGATTCTGTAAGTGTGTCTCAAGCAAAGCCCCCCAAGTTTGACCGCCTTTTTGAAGAGCTCTGTGACAGTCTTCGCAGCTTCATCATTCTCATAGATGCCCACCACAGTGCCTGTGGTGATGAATCCACGGGTTCCACCTTGAATGACTGGCTCGACTGGCTCCAGCTCAGCCCGTGCCTTTGGAGCGAACTTCCCGCACAGCCTCGGCGCTGTACTTCTCGACTTTGAAGCCCTTGCCGATGGTCAAATAGGTGCCCTGCCTGCTGAGCTACGGAGCTACGGAGCTTCGCAAGTTGCTTGGGACAGGAGTGACAGGGAGCTGCTGTCATGACTTCAAAGTTGATCACAGTTGATCATTTTGGGATGCCAAAAATGCGATCCGAACGACATCGAATGACCTTCGGAAAATCGGAGAGATTATTTATCCGACGAATCTTAAGAGCAAGGAGTCAGACAGTCAGAACACCAAAATTCTGGTGTCCATTCGGATAAGTTGCGCGACCCACTTCTGAATGGCACCATCAGTCCATGAACCGGTGAAGTCCTTAGGAGCAGCAGCATTTGCTGCGCAGTGATTTCCCGCGCAGTGGAACACTTGTTGGATGGTTATCTCTTGGCATCTCTTGGTAATCTGTTGAAAAGTTTGACGATTCTCTCCCCAAGGCAAATAAAGTCTCAAAAATAAAGCCCAGCAAGTCACTAACTTCTTTGGATCCAAATCGCTCGCATCTGGACCTCAAAACAGCTGCAGCTGCTGCAGTGTCTGCCCATGTGTTCAGAAACATTTCGAAGCCTTAGATGTTCAAGTGCCAAGAATTGCCAAGATATATCAAGGTCATCCAAGTTCTGGCTAAGCTTCCGGCGTGACATTGCCATCAGCGCATCCTTCTTGGGATCTGCAGATTTCTCAAGCCACACCGCAGCAAACCTTCAAGAGCTGGCTGGTTTACATCAAAATTTGGGGAAACCACTGATTTTTCATCATGCAATATGGGAATATATCATATATCGGATAATATGGGTTTGCATTGGGTTTGTCAACAACAGTGGTACCATGTGGTACCACATTCCGGTCACTGGCTTGAAGCCTCATGTTCACACAAGATGCCCGTGACTGAGGGACTGCATGAGCTAAAACCCCAGGTCTGGACAAACCCCAAATACAAAGGCGCTACCCCAATTTGTTTTGAGCCGCTTGGGGCTGGTTAAGTGAGCACACACCCACAAAGTTTGCAAAAGATTGCCCCCCAAAAAAAGGGTTGGCATTCCCTTTCACTAAGGGGAGCAGTACCGGTATTTCAATGTCTTACAGAAATTACAGGGATGTGATCATATTGAAGACTTACCCTTCACCAGTCCGGTTGACCGAAGCGTTGCCGGCAAGATTTTCTCGGCCTAATCTTGTCGGCCTTGTAGTCCACAAAGTTTTGCGCCGCTTTGAAGAAAGCCTCATTGCCATCCGGATTCCATGAAGATCATGGTTTTTTACATGTTTTGGCCCATCAAGAATCGGAGTTGATCCTGTCAAAGTGTCATTTCAAACAATTCTGGGATGTAGATTTTTGCGCCAAAATAAGCACGAAAACCACGCCTTGACTTGGGATTGAACCATGAGAAATTGCTTGATTGTTTGGATAAGACAAACCAAGTATGGTTTTAGAGATGGCCAACAAAAAACACCTGGCATTTTTTGGAATGGCTCAAAAATGTGGAAATGCAGCACCAACAAAATCAACTTCGAAAATGTCTCCACGAAGTTCATGATTCATTGGGTGAGTCCTCACAGCCCTCCAAAATTTCATGATCTCATGACTTAAATTGACAGATCTTAGACCCCAAACGCCCCCTACCGGGTTAACCCGGTATCTTCGGCCCCGAAACCTTGGCACGCGCCGACTTCTTCTTCACGTGGGCCACAACGACCTTGGCAACTTGGCGGCTCCGCTTAGCAAAAAGCTGCTAAGGCAACTTGGCGATGCCGCTGCCAAGGAAATCCAAGGAACATAAGCGCCAGATTCCAGGCCCTTCTCAATGAATGCATCCACCTCTGAATTGGCAATCTCTTCCACCACCGGCTTCTCACGCTTTCCTCAGAACTTGGCTGCAGGCAAAGTTAACGAAACGTTTGCTGACACCTTCGCCCTTGGCTTCCAAAGTATCTGTCTACTTGGTTGTTGGGCCTTCTGCATCCGACATGCTGCTCAAACTTCAGGTCATCTTCAGATTCTTCATCATCTTTCTGGAATTTTAGGGTGATCGGATACCTCTGCAAAAACATATTGAATTCCAACCACCAACCAATGAATTGGATCTCTAAAAAAGAAGACACCTCGCCCTCAATCCGGGACCGAGTCGCTGAGCCATTCCGCAATGCCATCCGCATTCCGAGGACCATCATACTCGATGGGGTCACCTTTAATGCCACGCAGGTCGTTCGAAGGATTCCGAAAGATATATTCTCTATCTATATCTCTGTAGATCCGAAAACATCACCACCACGTTTTTCCACACGAAAAAAGGGATGTTGAGCTCCCCAACATCAAAGAGGACACCGGTTTTCATCATCATTTTCCCATGCAAATCTTCCAATGGTCCGACGTGATCCATGGCCTCCACTCGCGAAGTACTTCAGCGTAGGGTAGGACTTCACCTGTAAGCTGATGGTTGAGCCACTTGAGCCATTTGAGCAACCACCAAATGGGGATTATCAATGATAACTGACTATCTATATATATATATATATATTTCTTCCAAAAATTGCGGAAGAAACTCCTGTATATTATATCTATGTCTGTGTCCGTGTATGTTTGCAGGAGCTGCTGTTGTCTTGACTGATAGCAAAAATTAATGTCTGGCCCTTGCCACCTGGCCTCGTACCTCTCGGCTAAAGCTGTCTCCGCAGTGGCATCCACCTTCCAATGATTTGCAAAATCCTACCGATTTTGGGATTTTCCGAACAGTGCCATCACTACATTCACTCAGCATGGCTACAAAAATTCGTTGTATTGAACCGGGAAAATCATCAGGAAAATTGGGACATGCTATAGAATGTAATATATTGCCACTGCCATCCCAATCAGGTGGGGCAATAATGTTAATGTCAACTTACATACGCACTTGATGCTACACTAGAGATCTGCTACGCTATCACGGGTTGGTGCCAGGGATGGATGTGCTTATATTTGCACGTTTGTTTTGATGAAACTATGATACATGGCGTTCAGGGTCATACGACGGTGTGCAAACAGGGTCTCAAATGGCAGGAACATAGGTGATCGTTGCTGGCAAGGCCTAAAGCATTCTGCAAACAAATGCTGGCCAAGGAAAATTGGTCAGAAAAAGAACAGCAGAATGCATCCGGCAATGCCTTTGATGGTGCATCAATTTATGTGGCAAAAATCTGTAGGGTCTATCGATGCCCCACAATTCTTGAGACATTTGTCGAAATCCTTTGAACGCCTTGGACAAGCATGACTAAGAGGGAAAAAACGGCCAACTTCATGCGTGGAGGCCTCCAATCCAAAACAAAATAGTTTTGAACGTGTGCGACTTAGCTGCCTTGGCAAGAACCGTCTTGGCTCCTTCCATTCCTCAGCGCAACTTCTCGAGTTGTGCAAAAGCCGGGAGCGAAGGATTGAGTTGAAAAAGTCAAATCAAACTCGTGGGCGAAAAGAAAACTACCAGAAATCTACCAGAAAACAATAGAAAAAATGGATGCGGATAAATGAACCACTCACAAACTGATCTTGTTCTGCAAAGCAAGCTTCGGAGAGCATCTGCTGCCTGGTTGTATTCTGGCTCCAGTTTCTGACAATGTCCACACCATGGCCTTGGCCGTTGGACGATGTGAGCAGCAAAAAGCTGCGGAATTTTCAGGACCTCAGGAGGGGACGCGTAAAATTCCACCAGGGCTCTCTCGTGGCCCTTCAGGAAATCATCAAAGGTGCCTCGATCTTTTTCAATTCCGAAATGGATGTGACAAGTGAATCGCGCAATAACTAAAAAAATGCATTCCAGACTCCAAGCACATGCCAAGCAATCAGAGTATGTAGTAGACTTTGCCAAGATGCCATCTTTCAGTGTGTAGACGGATTCTGGGAAGTCTTCATCCTCCTCATCCTGCAAGGTCAGAGCTGTTTCTTCCATGGTTTCACCACACTCAGGACAGCGTTTCCAGGCTCCTCATCTGGGTCAGCCTGTCACAACAAACAGGACAATCATGAAAAATCAAGGAACCGCAGAAAATGGCACCAATCGTTGCAAAACATCAACATGGCACCCTGATAGGCTGAGATTCCATGTATATATATATATACATACATACATACATATATATCATGGTTTCTTTGATCTCCGAATACCAAGACTTCTTGGATATCGCCAAGTACTGAATTAACACATATCAACACCTCGTCGCTCGCGTAGCCGAAATCCAGGAAGCTGCTTAAAAGCAAACCTCAGCAGTGGCTTGGCATCGGGCCATTCGGCAGTTGGAAAAATTGGATGAGTTCGACCTCAACTTGGAAATGAACCACAAAAAATCGCAGTTTCGGGGAGCATGTGAGATTCCAAGAAGGGTTGCAAATCACAAAATACCCAGTGGACATGCATTGCTTCGTTCTTAGACATTCCCTTCATTTGGTCACGCCATCATACCGAGAAAAGCCCGAAAACGAGGTGAAACTGAAAATCAAGGGCACTCAAGAATAGGAGAAGGCTCCAGCGCACAGCTGCCTCAGTGACATTGCCCAGTTGAGAGAAATGGATGGGAAAAGCCATAGCTTTTGGCGTTGAAGTTCACCCCAGCACGGACACTTGAGAAACGAAGATAAATTGATGAGTCCATTTTTAATCGCCATTCTATTGTTGGATAGGAATTTGGATCAACAATTTTGGGATCAAGAAAAGTTTAACCATTTTTGAGGTCAACAAGTTTGGATAAGAATCTGACACCAGCAGCGACTCATGGGTTCCTCTCCAACTTTTCCCAAGCCAGGTTGCAGCCATGGTGCCCGCGCGACACACTCAACTCTTGAGAACCAAAACTGCGGCGACTCCGTGCTGGAAAGGCACCAAACATATCACTCACACCAAGTCAAGAATTGGAAAACATGGAAATCCAACCATGGACCACATCTCGCCCCAAAAGAAATCTGCCCCTGCCCAAGGCTCAATTCAAAAAAAAAAAAACTCCTCTTTTCTGCGGAAAATCCCAAGAAATCTCGGATTTTTCAAAAGGTTTCAAAGAGCCTGCGAGATTTCTGTCCAACCTGCGCAATTCTGGCAGTGACTCTGGTCGGGAGAAGTAGGTCTTCATACCTCGGCTTAGGGAAGGAACAGAGCTGGTGAGTCTGATCTGTTGGTTTACCACCCATCCACTGATCAATGAATGGGCAGCTTTTGATAGGCAAGTAGTGGGTAAGTGAATGGATTGCTTTTTTGGAAAACTCACGGAAAAAAAGGTTGGCTCTACCCTTGCTGCAGGCTTGGATGTAGGGTGACTTCACCCTTCAAAACCGCTTGCTTTGATGTGAAAAAGCTATTGCTTCCCATGGGCTTTCCCCAAGACTTGGAAACAAACCCAGTGATATAGAGAATGAACCGCCAAATTGAGGTTGAACAGGGATATCAATCAGTGATGATATTCAAGAACCAAAGTGATGATAGTAGCCATCAATACTCAACTGGTGGGTGCTTGAAACCAACAAGCAATGTTTCAAGATCTCACCAGAGCTTTTCCAAAACTCTGCCGACCTCCAACAAAGGTGCACCAAGCTCCTTTTTTCGACGTTGGGGCGCCACATCTCCTAGCCAACCTGCTCTGTAACTCCGGGCAGCCCAGAAATACTGCAGGCTGGTGGGCAATGGGATGAAACTTGACCAACCAAATGTTGGCCAACAAGCGTCAAGCAGCTGGGTCAACCAGGTGGCCCCTGGTGGATTTTTTTCTGGCTTTTCGGATGGTTGATCTTTGATCATCTTTGATCTCATCCAACTAATCTCTATCATTCTCTATCCCAGCTTTAGGGATAGTTAGGGATCTTTGTCGACCTTTTTGTGGCCCATACTGCCCATGTACTTGGCGATGTATGGCAAGGCTTGCTCCGCCACGTCAAAGGATGGATCCAACTGGCGCACCAAGCCCTCGCTGATGGAAATGGTGAAGAGGGTGGAGGCCACATCACCTTTCAGCAACATCCCGTGTCGCCTCGGGAGAGGCGAATTTGGAGGGGGTAAGTGGGGTCAAGAAAACCAATAGAAAATCTGTTGATGATAAGAGAAATATGGTTGATGATGATGATGATGATGATGATGATGAAAATATGGTTATATAATGATAATGGATCACTGATTCTTTCTAGGAGTGTGCAGGTTTGAATGATGTCTGACCCCACAGTTGGAAACTTGATCACAGTATCTTCAAAAAGCAAAACGATCCAAAGGTGAGCAACTGAACCAGCAAACCTTAGCCAAAAAAAATGTCGGAACCCTTGAAAACAATGGCCCAAGCTGGACTCCCAAAAGCTCATAGATTCATACATGACATGTATGATTACATTTAATTCCATGTAACGTCTTTCTCCCTGTGTTGTTCTATCCAAATCACTTGAGAGAAAAAAAAACGCTCGGCATTTCCATGATCCTCCTGTTTTTGGCCCAGCTGCTGCAGTGTGAACATCACCTCTCCAAACATATCCGCTGCGTTCAGAGGACCCTGCGGATTCATCCGGAAGGGGCCCATGTACCTGGATGGTTTCGTCGCCGGTTGAACGAATCACAGGGCTACTTTAGAAGTTGGTGGCACAGTCGGTTTAAGGGAAAATCTATAGGAAATTACGGGTTGTCATGTGTAATTACCATCGAATATGAGGGTGTCCTACCAATTTTTCCCATAAACCAAGCTGGGGTCAAATGGGGGTACAACTTCCGGCCGAGATCATTTAATTAATACACTTTGTCATTGGATCCTGACGTGGAACACTCAGCCATTCTGCTGCTTCTCATGGCTATGTCGGCAAGTGGCTTGTCCATCGTCGCTTGGATATCGGACTTCAACTGTTTGGTATTGACCACCTTGGCATAGGAATTGCTGGACCCCGGGTGCGCAAATAACAGCAGGGTATGGAAAGATATTGGTGACGAATCGCATCCCGTGTTCAGAGAAAACACTTCCATTCTATGGTCTCAAATATGTGTAAATTCCCTACTAAACCATGGTTTCTGGGGGCGGTTTGATATTGGGGGTATGGAATTGAAATCTTGTTTTGTCCAAGAATTTGATAAAGCAACTTTCGGTATAGTTTAAAATCTGCAACTTTGACGGGACACGTTTTCTCGTAATCCATTGGAATTGGGGGCACCTCATCTTCAGACAAACCCATGATATGCTTCTGCATGGCACAGGCAACGTGCAAAATATGAAGACTGCACTGTGACTGGCCTGTGGCTCCAATGACACCTGCCGCTCCCCCACCAAACACACAAAGGACATCGCCGATGTCTGACACTTTGTGCCATCAGGCGTCCAAGTTCGCTTCGTTGAAGCGTTGGAGGTACTCCACCACTGTATCAGTTTGACCCGAACAGAGCGCGTGCAGGAAAACACCTCAAATGCTGACAGAAGTGAAATTTGCAGATGTGAATATACAACCGGTCTGGAAAATATCGTAGCTTCCATTTGGTCCCATGGATTTGCCATATCAAGGATCAATGACCTCAAGTTAAACCAAAGTCAATATCCTGAGCTTGGCGCCAAAGGGAGCAAAAGTCCTCTTGTCCAAAGATGTGGCAATGCCACAATCCAGCACCGTCACATGGTCGTCGGACATGGAATACAAAATGTTGCCCCCGTGCAGGTCGCCATGGACGAAATTGTCCCGCACCATCATCTTCATGCTCATGTCGTAGAGAATCTTCGACAGCTTGCCTGGATAAAGCTGAATCTGGAAGCTCATCGAAGATAAAGATAGATAAAGTTCATCTGATTCTTAGCTCAGCTGAAGCAGAATCTGGCACTTACCTTGACCTACTGGTCACCTACATCAGCCCAGGTCGAACGGAATATTATCATTAGAATATAAACCACATAATGAATCATAGAATATTAAGATATATTAGAATATCTTATCACCTAATGACAAGATGAATCCAAACTAGCCCTGAGTGGCAACAAATGCATATCCTGAAATCCTGCCACTGAAACTGTGCACCTTGTACGCTTCGTTTCTTTTCCTCCAGAGCCGTTACGGCTTCTTGACACTTGGCCTTCGCATTGTCGAAGTCCTCTGGAACTGCTGAGTTGGTGGGGGGAAATGGAGAGTTAACCTGTCCGCAGTAGAGATGGGAAACATAGGAAGAGCATCTCAAACACGACCCGAATAGTGATGAAGTGGTTCCAAGGAGAGAAGAGGAAAAAAAAAACAAAAACAAAAAACAACTCCTCCATGATGTTGGAGATGATTTCGCCACTTTCCCATGTCTCCACCAAGACCTCTGGAGTCACAAATCTCGAAGAGACTTTCGGAAACCTGAAAGCAAAGGCATTGGGGAAACTGCAAAGTTGGGTAGAAGCTGTCCTGACCAACATGCTCATTAATTCAGCACAACAGCTTCACAGCTTTCAGAAAGCAAACTGCGACAAGTCACCGGATACGACGTTCACCCTTGAAGTTCTTGGCAAATCCTTGGCTTCAAGTGGTGAGAGAACGCACCTGATATTGGAGTAGCATAGGGTCAAAAGAACTCTGGAACCGTTGACAAATGGAATGCAGTTTGCCCGTTTTGTATCCCAGTGTGCCCGACATGCACCTTACACATGTCAACATAAAATCCGCACAATTCGCTACAGCTAACTTCGGGGACGTATCTTAAGGACGGGCACACGGACCATGGTACATTCCATATATCACTAATCACACACTACCTTTCCTTACCAAAACAGAGATGGGGATAGCTTCCATGAAATATGTCAATCCTCATTTCACTAAAATATCAGTACCAATCTGTTTCACCTGTGGAAAGGCTGGATTTCACTGAAACGCTTGCCCGCATTTTTTTTCCCTCTGTGCAAGTGGTCAGCTGTTGGCTTGGCTGCATTCCCGGCAAATCCCTTGCACCGCGCCCCTCTCTGTCTCCTCGGTCTCTTCAGTTGCTTCGAACCAAATTCTGTATGAAGCAATCCACTCCCATTGCAGCAGCTGCAAGAAAAGGTTCTGCATTTCTTGGCCTCAGTTGGGGAGCTGCTGCGGCTGCGTTTCAAGCTTCCTTCGTCGTCGAAGAACGCCCCTCCTTCTCTATCCTTCCATGGGCTCCCCGAAGCTTCAGGACATTTCCCTCGTCGTAGCTTCTTTGATGCAAGGCCTTTTTGCCATTGAAGCCATGACTTGAACTCATCTCCGAGATGAAGAGCTCCTGCCACAGCAACATCCCGGACGTTCTCGGCTTGGAGACGCTATGTCTTGCACCACCTGCCCCAGTGCATCAGTACTGACTCAGTACTGTCCGCTGCTGACAGCTTGGAAACCGCTTCACGTTGTTCAGTCCCACCATGGCTACGATGCTAAGAGTTGCACAGAGATGCTGGCAGCAAAGATCAGCACGAATGCTCTTCTGGAAGAACAAGAAAAATTGAACTGTCCAAGAATCAGAATATCTCAGCATTATAAGCGATATGTACCATGACAAAAAGTGTCTTCAATCTTGGGTTCAAGAATAATGCTGTTGTGAATGAAAAGACCGGAGCGTCACTTCTGAGCCAAACGGCAACGGAGTCACTCTAGGCTCCTGCTGCGTTCGTTCTATGTCGCCGCTGTGATGCTTGATGTTTAGGTGCATGTTGAAGTTGTTGGATGACCAACCCATAAAGTTCAAAACATAATAATCATGTTTAATAGTTCTCCAGGCACAAATAAATACCGTATCTTGTTGTTGTCAAACGTATTCACTGGGTGCGCAAATCAAAATATTGAACCGTCAGTATAACAAAACATCACTGGGGAGCCTCACATAGCTATGGATCAAACCTCATGCCCCGACTTGTTGGCGAACTACCCACGAATCTGAAGTAGGTAATATCCCTCGGTTTTGTCAGTGGGATTAGTAGGGTTTATCCACTTGTAACTAGGTTTCCAAACTACTTGCAAAGTGCGGTGAGCCACTAGTTAATATTGGATAGTTCCTGATGACCCCCTATAAATGAATGAATTTCCATCGCCATGGTTAATTTATGGAGGGTAACAATGGGTAAACAATTGGTAAGAATGGGGTAAAACAACGGGATGATATGGTAGATATATCATGATATATCTATAGTTCGTTAGCAGCAGTTCGCTAGCTTGAGCTGGTTTATAACTAACATAACCAGGGCTTATGGTAGATATTTTGAACTAGTGAACTAGTCATTGGGCTCTATAGACAAACATAGTGGGCACAAAACCTTTGTAAATCAGCTACAAAGTAGTTCTGGGATCGCCCTACTAGATGCTAATCCCATCGTTGTAACATTGCATGGTACATCTTGCGTGAAACCTTTAAAATTGGCACCAAGAATGAACGTTCTTTTCATTTCTTGTTTCTCTGTATCTGTTTGTTCTTTCTGGACGATTTGAATCCCAAAATGACTAGACTAGATCAAATACGAAGCCACGGTTTCGATTGGGGACTATTAGATGAACCCAACACTTGACCTTAAATGTGGATCTTGACTCACGAGTGAGACTACCTCTTTTCTCCCCCAAGATTCACATGGGATGACATGGGCTTACCCAAGAATCGAATGGGGACACCCTACTATTCTCCAACAAACCCAGTCACCAACGCGAAGCAGATCAACGGGATGAAGCACAGAGGCCAGCAAGGTTTGGTTCTTCACAAGCAGCAGGGCCATTTTTGCGCAAAGGTGACGAAGGTTGGCTAAGGTGAGATTCCTGGCTCAACGTCTTTCCGAGTGGCAACAACTTCTGCATGGCCCTGTTGGGCACATTGATCTCTGCACCTCCAGCAACAGCCGCATGGCCTCGACATGACACTCTCCGGCATGTTGAAATGGCGTCAGACCGTCTGTATCTCCGTGGGATTTCGGGGGCGCTTGAGCAACTGCTCAAGGCCAACTGTATCACCGTCCCTTGCTGCAACCATCAGCTGATGCATCACAGTCACATCGCAGGTCGTTTTTCAACTTTCCAAGTTTCGGCACCGTGGCACTGGGCAACTCAACTCTTACAATTGTTTGGCTTCCAGGTTCATGGACTTGTCTGAAAATGGCTTATGTAGCCCAAAAACCAATTGCTGACTGTCAGTTTCCCTATAATTTGATGGCCATAACTGTGGGAGTATACCCCATGTACAGCGACACATGTCAAGTTGGTCATAGATTCTATGAAATATGCCACATTATATCCCAGATTATATCCCCATAAAATGGCTAGTGTTTAACCCCATTATATTCCTACAAAGTCACTATAAAATGCCGACGCACCTAAAAAATGGCTGCTTGTTCATGCACGCAAAGGGTTAACCCACATAAAATCATATAAGATCACTATGAACTACCCTCTGGTAAACTAACATAGCTATTGAAAATGGCAATTTATAGTGGATTTTCCCATTAAACATGATGATTTTCCATAGCTATGTTAGTTTACCAGAGGGTATCACTACTGATGTTCAAGCACCAGGGAGCGTTGCAGGTTGAAGGCTTCCCGCGTGAAATCCATCTGTGCTTGGATCACCGCGTCGAAGTCGCTCCTGGCTTCATGGCCGCCATGGAGAGATGGAGCACCAACAATAATATGGGGATAGCATGAGGGATACCTCTGGTAAACTAACATAACTATTGAAAATGACAATTTTTAATTTTTAATGGGAAAATCCACTATAAATCAGAGGGTAAGTAAAAGAAATCAGACAATTGGAATGGAATAGAATGACGATAAAGTTTGTGAAATCGAGGACATTGACCAACAACGCCTGGCTCATGATATCACACGGCAACGCACGACCACTCCTGTCGAACGGCACTGTCATGTGCAAGAAGTTCTCGGAAAACTCCACAACTTTCCAAACCTTGTGCTGCAAGTTGATGCAATTCAATTTTAACTCAGCAATCTGATGCCATTAAACTTCCACTTCGCCGATTTAGAGGCAAAAACAAAGATTGCCCAGATTCCTCCAAACATCCCGAAACCTCCCAACTGCACCAGATATCACCAGATTACTCCATCTTTGATGCGAGGCACGATATTTAGATCCATGAAGGCGCTGTCAATGACCCCTGGATGCTGGATCTTGACGGCCACATCCCTAAGGTTGCCACCTGGCCACAAAACGAAGAAGTACAAGAAGAAAACTCAACGGAAGCCTTTCGAAACAAAGGCTAAACAAAGTCCAGGGATTCCATCCCCATCAAAGCACTTTGAAATCAGGATTAACTCCCACTAGAATCCGATTAAACCATGATATCCCATTAGATAACAATTATATCATAGATTATATCCTGTTAAATCCCATTTTTCCCACTTAATCTCCCTAAAATCCCGCTGTAAAAATCCAATCGCGCCTGGCCCATCCAAAGCATGTTCCGCGCGAAGACGTGCTCGGTGCACTTGGCCAACCGAGCCACTGGCCACGGGCTCCTCCTGAAATCATGGTGTTTTTTTTATCTATCTATCTATCTATCTGTCTGTCTGTCTGTCTGTCTATCTATCTATCTATCTATCTATCTATCTATCTATCTATCTATCTATCTATCTATCTATCTATCTATCTATCTGTGTGTAGTTATTGTTGAAAATCTATTGCAGATAATAATATCAACTCATATCCTTAAGTTTGGGGATATCTCCTGAAACAGTTGGTAGCTCCAGAAAAGTAGATGAACATCTCCGGTTTTAAGCTCAGACACGATCATAGAAAATAATAGAAATCAAAATGTCCTATTTATTGTTTATTTGGGAACCCTAAACATTGAGCTCAATACCCTAAACAACAGGTATCGATGACTACCCCAAATGAACTGCTCATAAACCTACCAAAACATCAGAAACTGTGCAGGGTTGGTGCAGGATGGGCAGTCCTGGAACTCATCAAACAATTCCTCCACATCCTGGTTGTACAAGAGATTGACATTTCATCTTGCATGATATCATGATATTCTTGGGATATCTTGGTGCTTTCAATATGTTTCGAGTAACTGAGTCGTTCTGGCTAGACCAGTGGCCATCACCATTGCAGTCAGTGACATGTTCAAGACCCTTGGCCACCATGGGATCATGGGGGGATTCCTGGATATTCCTGGGACCCAACGGAACAGCAAAGAAAGTGCATCCCGAGCCTTACCAAGATGTTCTTTCAGCTTCCGTCTCGACACCACCTGAGTCAATCATGCCATTGCCATGCATGGCGCTGAGTAAGCTACGAAGGTATGGGCAAATTCTTGGTACCCCAACATCCAATCGTTAAAAACCCTCATGCTCCCTTGTACAAAGTGACATGACTTGGGACGTCCAAACAAAAAAAAACAGGCAGTAAGGGGGTTTACATTCTCATCTTATATCTTATAAAATTCTTATATGCAGTATATGCCAATTCCGATGATATGATGTAACAGAATGTAACTGTTAAGTAACCCCAATTCTTGTCACTTCCCATCTTCCGAGTTCGCCATAGCAAGGTACCCCAGGGTGCGCCGGAGCATCCGCACGGAGTTTTGACAAAACCACAATGACATCCGGAGGGAACATGTCCGGGCGCATGGAAAGCCATTGACCAAACCTGGCCAGGCGCCAAGTCCAGGTTAGCCCCCGACATGCCACGATTTTTGTTTCGGCTTTTCACTCGGTTTTCACTGAAAACCTCAGAAACTTGGAAATACTTGAACCGCAAAACTGTAGCCAGTTAGTTTCAATGTTCGGGATTGCAGCTGAAGCAACTTCTGGAAAGCGGCACCGGCTCGCTGTGTACCTTGAAAGCTGTCAGAAATAGATGGACATGGCTATCCTGTTGTGATTTCAAACAATGGTGGAAACAGTCACCTCGGTTGCCGAAAATTACATCCAAATATCTCATCTTAGCCCTACATTTTGAGGACCTTTAAGTAGCCTTGCATGGATAAAGATAGGCTGTATCGAACCATCGCCAAGCGGCATGCCAGCATCTGCTGCAACCAAATTTCCCGCCAATTTTCACTTTCCTTTCCGAAGAGCATCAATAATGTCGATGCGCCTGACGCGGCGAAGCATGCGAAGCGTGCCTTTCGAAAAAGGCCATGATTAGCCCTAAAAGCATGAAAGTCACTGAGTGACTGCTGAGTGTCAGACACATGAAGGGCGCAAAGACCCAAGCTAAAAAAACCTGCAGGAAAGATGTGGCACGAACAAGGGCCAAATTTACATTTGCATAGATTTGCTATATGGCAATCTGCACATCTCACAGTCACAAGGCAAGCAACAGATCTTTTGAATGCAAACCACGCTTTCTGATACCATGGCCATGTCTCATAGGGATGCTTGAAGTTGGGGGTCGGTTCAGGCACCGCCGGTAGTTCAATTTCATCTTCCGAACGTGTCCAGAGAGTGTAGGCCGCGTAGACGGAATAAGCGCCAACAGCAGCAGTTCCACCAATCACCAATGGTCTGAGACGATGAATTCGACTTTGGTTCACCAAAGCGAAGCCACGCGATCTACCAAAAAGACCGACTCTGGCACGACTCCATGGCCATGGCACACGCGAGCATTGGCGCAGCATGTGCTTCCTTCGTTTCAGAAAAAAAGTGAAAACTGGCAACAGCTTCAACAACTCATGAGATATGCTTGGAAGCAGGTAGGACTTTGCAGTTTAATTGTTTGCCAATGTTGCTAATTTTGCTCCTTTTGCTCGTGCTTTCTTGGTTCTTTTCTGTTCCTTTGCAAGTCGCCTCGATTGAATTGCCATCGCCTCGAAACGTGGAAAACTGCCGGCAGAAAGTCACCAAGAAGGCCACCCCACACACAACAAAACTGCAGGGCACTGCGAGGGTTGGGTCCAATGGTCCAGTGGCGCCCCTGCAGGTTGATCTGCCATTCCAATCTGATCTTCATGATGTGCAAAACAAGAGCACTTGGAAAAAATGCAAAACTGTCCTCTCTTGACCCTCTGAAATCCTTTTATCATCTTTTATCCCTGTTCTCCAGCTGATGTTTCTCAAAAGTTGCTCTCTTCAGGAGAGGCGGAACTCTTTCCACAGCAAATGGTGTGGATTTGGTGCACCGTGCGTCACGCAGCGTCACGCAGGGGCAAACTGAGCTCAGATTCACTCGATGCTCAGCTGCAAACCGTAGGAGCGCTCACCTGACGCAGGGCTGGGTAAAATGTTCGAGGTTTCCCCCTCAGAAAAAAAACTTGGGGGAAAGCCACGGGTTTCCAAGTGTTTCCAACATCCAGGAGGGAAAAGGGGAAAAGAATAGACGTTTTCAATTTCAATGCAAGGTCTTCACCTACATCACCATCCTCCTATCCTCCCCATCCTCCCCATCCCAGCAAAAACATCAACCCCAATCAACCCATGATCAGTTCCCCGAGTTCTCACCTTTGTTGGTGTCGTATTTCATCCCACCCAGCAGGGTGAAGCCCTTGGACAGTGTCTGCTTCAAACCGCAGCTCACCACCATGTCCTTCTCCAACTTCACCTCCAAACAGCTGGTGGGGCCAAAATCACCGGAGAAATGCGGGGGATTTAACAACGGGTGCTAAATGATGCCAAAGCTTTTCTTTTGAAGGCAGAACTCTGAGGATAAAAATCCGGGTGCTCTGCGAAGTTGATTGACATGTCAATATTGATGAACTGAAGCTGATGTAGCGAAGAAGAACAGCTTAGACCAGTTTGGAATGTAGTTGAAATGGAGAACAAAGAATTGGAGATCACGGAGATACCGCTACAAGTGAGACAAAATGAGAAAAGGTGAGACGAACCAACATTGCATTGTTGCAACCACAAAAATCGAGGAATGACCAAATCGATGCCTGACCCTTCGCTCTTGCGGGGATAATCATGGAGAATCCCCATGATCTACAAGGTGATGTTGTCCAGTCCAGTTGTCCCCGAAACCGGGACAACATGGGACGACAAGGTTCGCTCTGATCATCTAAAAAAAGAGGGCTAGAGGAGCCACTGGTGATGCTGTTGTGATGTTTTGTCTTTTGTGATCATGTTGATCGGAGATGCGATAGCACTATGGAGAGACCCAGAGGGACAACAGCATGGTCGGCAAGAAAAATCTACAATAACAACATTCTCTTTTGATGACGAGTAATCCGTGTAGCCCTCACATGTGGAACAACTTGCAGGAGCTGAACAAGGCAGCATAGAAGCTCATGAAACGCAGGCCTTCATCAGGGTGTTCTTGTTGCACGAATATGTCAAGCCAAGAGCAAAGGTGCCGTTCCTTCCATGCGTCCAAAGAACTTCAGGGAGATCAGAAATTGGGATCCATCCATTGTTGCTGCAAGGAAAGGTACACTAAATGCCACGATGATACGATACCCGCCATTAGTTCAAACGTACCGTGCGCATGCCCAAACCGCTGCAACTTGTGCTCCGGGTGCATCCAAGAGGCTTCTTGCCGCCATAGATGTAAGAGCCCGCCACACGGACGTTGTCCATTGCCTCCCAAAACCGGTGAGTCTCCGGTGAACCCACTGCAGTTTGGATCCAAAACAAAGTGCTGGGGTGCATGTTCACTTGATCAACTTTTTTGGGAGGTCTTGTTAATACCAGCCATTTATCATATTATATTATAGTTATCTCCGTTTGAAGAAAGTTTACCCCACTGGACAAGCTTCACCTGTGCTCCAATGCACGCCTTGTAATGGCAAGAGGCGGTGAAGGTGGAAAACTTCTCCTTCGCAAGGATGGCAGCCTCGCATGTCTTTGCAGCCCCAGCCCATTGTCACTGATGGGGCCCCTTTGTCTATGTCGACTTATGAAATAGTTGTATATCCCAAGCAACTTCCAGCTAATCAACCTCCAGTTGACAATTCATTTCCATGTCATACTTTACCCTCCAATTGATAACGGCCAGTTACATCTGGGTATTCATACTCAATGTCCATTGTTTCCCCCCTTTCTGATCATTCTGGCCCATCAGAGGTCATCCTGGCCGAGCTGCAAAGTATGGGCCGTGGACCGCACGAAGGCCCACTTCAGGGCACCAAGGAGCCTTCATCTTGGCTCCCAACACCACGGATGGATGGGGCCTGGGTCATGGTTGCCACCATGGGGCCACGGTTTCCACAGGTTTTCAAAGATCCTCCATGGATTTTGAGATCTGAAACTCGATCCAATTTTCAAAGGCCGGATTTTTGTTGCAATGCCGCTCTTGCGGCTCTGCAAAGCTTAAATTTCCTTGCTTAAAGCACCACTCTCAAAATCAAACAACAATAAGCAAAAAAAAAAGTGGGAAAAAAAACAAAAGAGAGACATATATATATATATATACGTATATGCATATGACTTGAAATCCATCATCAGTCATTTCCAATGCATTTCCATCCTTTTTTTGTCTTTTTTTGTTTCCCACATTTTTTTGCCGTGTTTTCCCAAGCCCAACTCCCTAGCCCTGCGGCCATAGGCACTGCACCGTGATCTCCGCCACCGTGTCCTGCACAGCCACGCCGGTGAAGTCGGCCGCCAAACGCACGTCCTTCAGGGCTGAGTAGGTGAGACCTGCGGCCATCGATGTTGAGATGTGAATGTGGATTCATATGAATGGAGATGGATCTAATAGATAGAGATAGATAGAGATAGATAGAGATAGATAGAGATAGATAGAGATAGATAGAGATAGATAGAGATAGATAGAGATAGATAGAGAGAGATAGAGAGAGATAGAGAGAGATAGATAGATAGACAGATAGACAGATAGACAGATAGACAGATAGATAGATAGATAGATGGATAGATATAAATGGGTGCGTGTGAATATGATTATACAAATGGATACATGGAATGATATGGATCTATTATTGATATAGTGCCATTGTATATTATAGATATAGCATGATATGGCTGGGTAATGCTGGATATAGATCCCAAAGTATCCCATCTGCCGGTGCTATCACGATATGTCACGATGACCTGTCTTCGTCTTCACGGGGTCGTTCAACTCCGGTTTCACCTCGATCTTAAGCCCCTTTGCCACCTGGCAGGCGGCAGGCGTAGTTGTCATGGAATGGCATGGAAGTTAGGGGTGGTGTTGAAAATCTGGGGACTACTAAGATTTTTGATGACATTTGATGAATGTCATGATTGTTCATGATCATTTCATGACATTGGAGGATAATTACTGACAATTGATGCAATTTGATGAGGTTCACAATCAAACATTCCAAATTCCCTGATTTTCTCGCATCCGTTTCTGTAATCCCACTGGAGTGTATTGCTTGCCACTTGGCGCGGTCCGCCTTTTCAGTTGAAGCCTCCAACTTGAGACCTCCCTTTTTGTCCATTTCCAACTTCTCCTTGCAAGTTGCAATCTTCATGGCTCAACAGCACGAAGTAGTACGAACTGTTGGCTGATATATCATGATATATCACATACTAAGTCCCTATACAGGTTAATCCGGGTTAATCTGTATCCCTCAAATCCGTTGGCTACTCATGGCTATTCATGATTTTCCCATTTTTTCTCTCTCAAATTGCCATTTTGGGAGCCTCATTTCAGGACAAAGCGAAAAAGGTCAGGACAACACCGTCCGGACCAGAACACAGGCGAGGCCCAGACCAGCACGAAGAATGGGCAGCCAAAAGGGGTTGGCAGTTTCATGGTCAGCTTGGCTGGTGTCACACACTCCTGGCGGAAATGGCTCAGTTGGAGTCCTGAAAAATGGCTCAGTTCTCCAACTTTTCAACTCAATGGATCTCAATGAATGGAGCGGAGAAAAAAAAATCCGTCTGCTTATTTCGAGGCTATTCTGTTCAGAAATGTCTTATCTGCCGATTCGATGTATCCTGGCACAAACAACGGTGTAGCAGACTTGTAAGTGAAAAGGTCGCCTCAGTTTGGCCTCTTGTGCAATGCAAAAGACATCTTTTTTAATCAAGTTGATGGACCGGTAAGCAAGCATGACTGTTCACTATATAAGCCATACTAATTCTATCCAATTTTGGGCTCAATCATTTTGAACCAAATACCCGAAAGGTTATCTATGAATCAAATGGGATGAAACAACCCAGTTACAACTGGTTTTGCCCAAAAATATGCTGCTCCTAAATCATCCAAACCTAACTGGTTCGTTATTTTCCCATCGATTTCGCCATTTTTGACGGGAAATCTGCCATAAATCTGCAAGTTTGTTGAGAAATCCCCAGGATTTGAAGCCAAAACCATGCCCCGCCGTCCGAAGGGCGTCCCGAAGGGCGTCGGCGTCGGTCCTTGCTCCCTGGCACCAGGTCCACGGCCGTGGTCACGACGGAGCCCTGCCAGCTGGTCTTCTGTTTGGCCTGGCTGCTGGCGAGGATCTATAAGCATATGGATATACAATCATTGTAGATAATAGGTAGAATGATTCTAGATATATAAACATTCACTAGATGTATGCATCTATGATCATATATGAATATTCATATAATTGTAATATGTATATATATATATATATATCTCTCTGTGTGTGTGTGTGTGTCTGTTTATATGCTTGTATGTCCATTCATGGTCGAAGAAGCACTTTAATACATCGAGTTTTTGTGCACTCATGGATCTATGCCAGGTTGAACTGGCACCTTGATCTGGTAGCCACTGGTCTGGTAGTCGTCACTCAGCACCTCCTTGGAAGTCCTCAAACAAAGGGATTTCCGCTGGGAAAATGGTGGGCCAAGTCAGTAGTGAAAATGGTGGAAAAACGGTGGGAAATCCCTAAAGCCTGGGAAACCGCATTGGGAACTCTTGGCTGCTACTTGCAGATAGGCTCTGAAACTCGTGACTCGAAACTCGTGACTGGAGTGCAGCTGGGGCTCTTGTCGATGTCGTCGAACTTCACAGGCCCCTCAGTGGTTCACTGCAAGGTCCGAAACTCTGTGCATCTTCTTGAAGTCGACAGAAGTGGACAAAAACCCTGAAATTCCAAGGTCTGTGCCATGGTGAAGTTGATGGGAAGTCGACAAACAAATGACACCGTGCTTGAGCCCAGATTGCTTGCTGAGCACAACATGTTCCTATGATGCCCCTGAAGCTGATATTGTGCAAAATCTAAAGCACACCAAGCGTTTTAAAGCCTCAAGAATTTGATGGTTTTGAAATGAAAACATCATTTTCCCATGCAAGCTTGCGACGAATTGCGCAATATTCCGCCATTTTCGGACAAACCCAAGTATCCAACAGTTCATCAAATCACTCTGTGGCCAGAACTCTGACTGCCGCGCCAGGCCAGATTGAGATGGGAGAAGTCCTTCAGGGTCATGGAACATCATGGAACTGCCAAATTTTGGGATGTCGTGTTCTCCATTGTTCTCCACATTGTTCTCCTGAGGATACCCGCAAAATCTGATGGTTTTACTTGGCCAAAATAGGAAAATAATCATTTCTGACCACAAAATCTCTTTGTTTATCGGATGTGTCCCATCTCAGATCCTTTTGGGAGTGACTTCCTGAATGGGATTTGGGAGGATCTCTGGAATGCCTTGGGCACGCTGTTCCAATCGTGAGCACTCTCCCTTGGTCGCAATGCAGAAGGCCACATGTACGGAGGATTTCCCTATTGAAAATCATGAGTGTTTACAGTTTCGTAATTTTTTTGGGGTTGGAAAATATTGGATTTTCTTACTTTTTGGTGCACAGTTTCTCCAACAAAGGTCGCATCTCTGAGAAAAATTGAGGATCAGGCCACTTCACGGGGGATTTGTGCCACAACCCTGGAGCTGGTCGGAAGATCTCCCCAGGCCTTAGAGATCTTCGCTCCAAAATGTGCTCAGGTCTCCAAAATCTGGGTCAAATATGGGCAATTCTTGCATGCAATACAATACCTTATGATACAATATAAGAAAACATTCTAATATATACTGTCTATGTATACGCATGTTTTTCATCAACCAATTGATCACAAGAGTTCTGATTCAGATCGGATTTTGACATCAGTAATGATGGAGACCAGGTTTTTTCAAACCAAAATGACCCATTTCAAAACCATCAAAAGCCAAAAAAAACAGCTGTGATGACTCACTTTTGAGTTCCCCACTTCTTCGTGACACCTCAGCAAGCCAGCTGGGCACACCATAGCACAGCTGGGCTGAAAAATTCAGGTCCAAACTGGGCTGAGGAGATTCCGGCCTCACAGCTATCCGGATCCGAATGCTGTGCCCACATCGTCTTGGATTTGTGGTCCAAGGGTTCCTTGAAAATATGTCCTTCATCTATATATCCAAATGGAATTCCCTTGTCTGCAATCAATCATCATATCATCATATCATCATATACAACAATATACATATCATATCCTATACATCATTATGCCTTGGTTGAAGCCTTGAGCAAACCCAGATGGTTTTGACACATGGGAAAGCCAGGCCTGTCACCTTCCACCGGGGGCGCCAAGCTCCGAAAAGCCTGGAAGTTGGGGGAACCGGCAACATACGCTGGACATAGCACCCCTGAGAACAGAAATGGGCATCTTCAAAACATCACAAAATCATACGATTGTCATACCTTTGAAAAAAATCAGCTATGCAACCCAGGTTGACCCACCACACAGATCCACACAGCAAACATCAAATACAGAAATGATGTATCAACATCACACCCTCAAACAACACACAGTCAGTCTGCCATCCCAACACATATGGATTCAAAAAGATCCCCAAAATCCATTTTAAAAATGGCCAAAATGTGTCCCACCTGGGGTGCACCTTTCTTGAGCCACTTGGCCAAGTCCTTCTTGGAAACTCTTCCCACTCCTCAGCCGCGATCACCGCGCCACACCCGCACTTCGGTGACTTGGCCACGGCGCCGCACCGAGGTCGGGCACTGAGGAGATCCATCTGGGACCAGTGCATCTGAAACTCATCAGCCGTGGGCGCACGGCCCGTGAAATATCCTTGGTGGTCACTTCATGTCACTTCAAGGTCAAGAGGTCGATATAGACGTCGATGTTTGTCGAAGTAACGGTTCTCTAAAATGAAATGGGAAAATACAAGCTGTTAAACCATGATGTCCACTAAAAAATAAAGTTGTCCACTATCCGCCATCCTGCCATGCTCTTGGTAGACTCTTTCCTTTTTCGCTAGGGAAAAGTTTCGGACTCCACATGTCGCGGAACTCGAATTCCTCCAGGAAAGCGTCCTGAAACATGGAGGTGGGGTCAAGTGGCGCAGCAACTTCTCATGGTTTCTTTGTTTTGCGTCCTGATATTCCATTGATATTCCATCATGCTCATATTTTCATGTAGAAACTTCCCACAGTCTCTCTCTCTCTCTCTCTCTCTCTCTCTCTCCATCTCTCTCATGGTTTTCCTGCAGCTTTTCATGAGCTTCTCATAATGCCTGACGGATTTCCCATGGTCTTGCGATGATTTGCACATGTTTTTCACGTGATTTTCCCAGGTCCGGATCAGCATCGAACATGGACATGTAAAGCGTTGCCAGCTCCTGAAAAAATGCTGGTGTTGACAATGTCAACATCCGTTCCATCATTTGGCTGGACATGGGTCAAAGTTGGGCGCTTCAAAGTTTCAACTTGATATTGATCACATGGCAATTTTCCTGATGGCTAATGGACATTTGGATTGGCAATACCAATTGAATTCAATTGATCTTTCCAAAACAAGAAACTCTGTGGTGCCCAGAGTCTGAAAATGTTTGACCCATGGCTTCCATGACTCTAAGGCAATAGCCATGGGAGGTTTCGGATGCCGCAGCTTGCGCAGGAAATGTTCGAACTCCTTCGACTGCTGAACTCGCGGATGAGGACGTGTGAAAGAAAAAAGGTGTAACTTAACTAACTTAACTGCAGACATGAAATCACAATCTATTGGTGCATAAATGTAACCTCTGACAAGTACCTATCTACATATACATATAGAGATGTGATATGTGCCCGTCCTCGTTGCAAAAAAAACTACGAGTCTGTTGAGGGAGTGAAAACTGAAGTCTGGACCAAACCGAAGCCTCACCACCCGGCCTGAAAATCCAGCGTGCCGTTCTTGTCAGTGTCAGCCAACTTCAAGCAATACTTCAAGGCCTGAGAAAAGAGCTGAATGCCGGCATTTCCAGAGGAAACCCGAAAAAAAACACACAAGTTCTCCAAGAATGGGGCACCCTAAAACCCAACGCTTTATGGCATTTCATGGCCATAGATTGCACAACCCCCAAAGCCGCGCCTGACTCAAGTTGAGCTCCGCTCTGCCATAACTCCCCACCGTCTTCTTGGCCAAAGATGGCGTCAAAATGGCCCGAATGGCCTGGAACCAACGGTGATTCAACGTGGTGTTCAGCCCTGTTTCTCGGTGGAATCTGACAGGTTTCTTTCTTGGTGCACACCGCTTACACCGTCCACCTCCATGAACTCACTGCAATTGAGCTCTTCAAGGGTCATGACCTCCCAGCTTGTGATGCGTGAAATGTTTAAATGCTGGCACAATTCCAGAAGTTTCAAGTGTTCCATTGGCAAAGTTTGAACAAGTTTGCACAAAACGGAATCTGGTGATTTTCACCTGAAATGGGTCTGGAAATTATCAGAGAGCGCTAAACTAATCACTTGCAAATTTATTTGTGGTCAACCAAATAGTTTTTTTCCGTAAACGAAAGGCTCTCATTGGAACCAACCGTCAGGATGTTCAACGTGAAACTTCCGGATTTTCTCCAGAACTTCTTCAAATGGGTTGCTGCCTTGCAACATGGGCAGTCGTAAATGGAAAGTTCCAGGGCGCTGGCCGAAACAACATCCAGGTTCCGTAATGATGCCGCTCCGCTCCAGCAGCTCCAAAGAATATACATCATCAGCTGGCCGTCCAAGTGAAATGGCCTTTTTCATCACAAATCCTTTCACAGTGATCTGCGGAAAAACATGGGCCCCAGCCACAGTTTCAGCACAAAACATGCCACTTACGTCATTGAATACGGCCCGTGCACTCGCAGCATTGAGTGAAAGCATTTTCCTGATTTCATCGCCATGTTCTTGTGCAGTCGCGTAGACCGAACTGTCCGAAGGAATGCCACTTAGAAGGCTTGACATCCACGCTTGCGCCCTCAAGGTTGGTACTGCCTTCCATGAACTCAAACGTTTTGGTGAAAGTCCCACATTGTGCAGATGAAGAAATGCCCCGATCTGCTCACCCATCTGTGCAGACAAATCCTGCATAGCAACACAGGTGACTATTCGGACATCGCTCTTAATTTCTTGGGCCACCTGGCAGCAATGCACAAAGTCGCGGCCATGAACCAAGGAGTCATCCTCCTGAACCATCACCCCTAAGCCCTGCTCCGCGGCAAATTCTAGGCATCGTCGGAAGCACTCTGCAGAGAGCAGCTGACCCGCAGGCCCAGGGTTTTGCAATGCAAGCACTGGAATCACATCGTCACCTTGTTTTGCCATGATTTTGCGCAAGGTCTCAAGGGTTTCTAATGTGACATCCCAGGATGATGTTGCATCCAGGAAATAAGAGATGGGTTGCTTGCCTGCACTTGCTCGGTATAGTGATGGAAATCCCGGGAACGGCACTAGCACAGCCCCTCCATCTCCACCCAGCAGTTCAAGAGCATAGGTCGTAGCCAGAGTGGAATCATCGAAGAAAACGATGTCATCTGGACATGTTTTCAAACCCCGTTGCTGAAACAGCTCGGCCACAGTTTCACGAAAAACGATGTGGCCCTGCCAGCACTGTTCGGAGCCAGCTGACAGGGACTTGCGGTACTGGGAGACGCGGGGATGTCCAGATGGACATGGATGGGATGGATGGGATGGATGGAATCCTCCACAGAAGCCCTCCACGACCTGACGATGGAATTCGAGCCCTGGCCCAAGCAAACTGTACGGAAAACTCTGTGAGACGGAGGATCTCGCGCAAGTCCGTGGCCCATGCCACTTCAACCAAGCGGGGCCAAAGCGCTGCATCACCAGAAAGTCGTTACGTCTTTGGGAAACTCAGCTGCACCGAGCAGAAATTCCGACATCACCGTCGGGATCACCAGCCGCGGCGGGGACGTGATACAACCTGAACCAACGATGTTTCCTCATCCAAAAGCGTCAAAACGGTGTGACAATGTTTCGCACAGTAAATCTGTAATTTCACCACGTTCAAATAAAAACCAGTAAAAATCTAAGGGCCGTGCTTTGTCTTTGTTCCTGTCCATCCTTGACCACCTCCGCATTGCATGGAAATGCATGGAATGCCAACGTGGGAAGTTGGAATGCCAACGGCATCGCCAACGGCATCTTGGGTTCCCACAATGACGATGCCCATTTCCGATGTTCTTGTAAAGTCATGGCCTCAAGCAGAATTTTTGCACAATGTATGTATGTGTCTCCGCAAGAACCTGAAACCATATGAAACCAAACAATGATGACCCCAAAATGATGACAAATCCAATCAGCAGTTTTCACGTGGCAAGGCCTCGCTTGGACTTGCTGATTTCCTTGGTTTTCGTCGCAACATGTGAGTTTGCCCCATTCAAAATGCCACCCCTTCCGTTTGGCATCTTTCTTTTTGAAATGCCGAGGCCCTGACCCCATGGTTTCGCGACAATTCCTAGCCAAAAATCACCAAACAAATTTGTCCCGAGATACCGCAGCCAAACAAGTCATGGCTGATCATCAGTTTTAGCTTATTGGGACAAAATGTCCTATTTCCCGGCCAATCCAAATCCAAACCAAACGCTGATTGAGATCGGAAATGCACCGCTTGTTTTGCACGGAGCACCTGGGCGACCACGGTTAAGTTCCAGCATTTCGTTGGCCAAGCCCGCCCCCCCATCGCTGCTTCAGCCACCGTGCACAAAGGAGCGACAGTGCCAGCATCAATGAGCACTGGCTGCAACACCCAGCATTAAGATTGTTGTCATTCTGAAATCATGACATGGCCATATACTTGCAAAATAATTCCCGAACAACGTTTGGTCAACGTATCTTTTTGTTTCTACGAACGAGATCAATACCAATCGAAAGTATGTACGGTGTCCGGGCATTATTTTAGGAATAAACGACATGTTCCGTATCAAGGAACAACGTCAGTGAACCAGCACCACAACTGTTAAACCATTTGTGGTCGAAGCTCTAATTATCCAGAATTGTACTTGTTTTTGTTTATATGCGTTGTTTCGCTCCGATTGGAAGTCATTGTGGAGGCACAACAAACAATCGCATCCGAGGGAACCGCTTCAAACGCGCCGTTAAATCATGTCAGCACCCCAGCTGTCATCATTTTGGAAGACCGACGCAAATCTATGACAGAAACATATTGAGCAAGGGCAAAAAAAAGGCATACAAAAGCATGCATGACTGTGCCAATCGGTGGCCACGAAGTCATACAACCCGAAAGCACATGGCATTATATACTCTTTTTCTGCTGCCCAACCATGGCAACATCGTGCATTACGTGCCCACGTTTTTATATCGTGTTACCCTGCTATGCACCTCAAATCATGTTGTCACTTCACCGTGCTGCCCCCCCCGCAATGAAGATTAAACACGCCGCGAGCATTCCATCATTGAATGATGTTATAATTCGATGTTTCAGAAAATGTGACTATTGCTGGATCAACTACGAGCCGCCCAAGTCGTGCCCATCAACGCTGCAGAGTTCCTTTGGACGCAATTGCGGTCTTTATACAATTTTTGTTTCCGTAGTTGTGACATTTGTGGTTTGTGGTTGCCAAACTTGATGCCATAATGCGGTTTTATACAATTTTTGTTTCCGTAGTTGTGACATTTGTGGTTTGTGGTTGCCAAACTTGATGCCATAATCGAAAACAACAAGACCCCATGGCGTAGGCTCGCGTAGGCACCCCTTAAACACCACACCCCGCGTAGGCTACATGATGCACTGGCGCAGGCTCGGCGCAGACAATTGCGTAGGTTATATGTTATTGGTCATCAAGAGACACGGATAAAAAAAAATGTTACTCATTTGTCCGCAGGATATAAATCCTTGTGGTGGATTTTTTTTCTTCTCGCTTTCAATCTCAGCGTGAAACACTGGGATCTAGCATCTGACTACCAGACTACTGGGAAAGGAGCGATGAGTCAGGATAAACAGAACTCTGTAACCCTGTCGCTGCTTACCCGATTGGTCCCTGGCAGCCACAAACCCACTAGCATCCCACAACCACCCACGCAACCACAGGAACACCAACGATTGGTGGGAGGACGATTCCANGTCCCTGGCAGCCACAAACCCACTAGCATCCCACAACCACCCACGCAACCACAGGAACACCAACGATTGGTGGGAGGACGATTCCAGCCACACAACCAAAGTAGAACCGATGATTGGTGAGGGCGAGGGGTAGTCAGGAGTCATGGACGGACCGAATCTCAGACCGAGAAATGTAGCGCGCGCAAAACCACACCGAAAAAAAAAAATAAAATAAGGTGTGGAAGAAGGACCTGAAACAAGACCGTCATCACCCCGAAGCCGTAGCAACTCAAGTTCGCAAGCGTAGGAATAACACAAAACACTGGTTTTGGTTAGNAAACAAGACCGTCATCACCCCGAAGCCGTAGCAACTCAAGTTCGCAAGCGTAGGAATAACACAAAACACTGGTTTTGGTTAGTGTCCCGCCACAAATGTAAGTCAAAACAAAAAACAACACAGCAAAACTCTTGCGCCAAGAACATTCCTCCATACAAAAACAAAGCTCGTCAAGAAACAGAAAAGTGTGAAGCACAAGGCAGCGAAACCGTAATTGACAACCAGCAAGCATCAAAGCTTCAGCTTCACGCCATTTTTCCCTGACCTCAAAT
>BGPT01000462.1:236062-262094 GCA_003297045.1 Symbiodinium sp. clade C Y103 | reverse complement strand
GGGAGGTTGGATCCAACATGAAGTTTTGTGGTCACGTCGGCCCTATCAAGCAAGTCACCGATCAATCTGTGTGCTACTGAGCAATTGAAGAACAAATGCTCAATACACTCTATTTCCTCTTGCTGACACAAGGAACAAATGGGCCTGGGGCCAAAGCCATGACCGGTGAAGAAGCCTTGCAATTTCAGCTGAGCCCATGCTTGTCCTGCCAAAATGGAAACCTCCTGGGCATCCAGATCTGCCAAGGTCCAAGCTGACTCTCTGAAATTCTCCCAATGCTGCTGGTTACTTTGCTTCCGCCGCCACTGTCGGTCCTCCCACTTTCTGACAGCAGGTTGAATCACATTGTGGACATGGTGTCGAAGTTTTGCCTTGCGTTGACCAGGTAATAGATCGATGCACCGAAGCTCNGTCCTCCCACTTTCTGACAGCAGGTTGAATCACATTGTGGACATGGTGTCGAAGTTTTGCCTTGCGTTGACCAGGTAATAGATCGATGCACCGAAGCTCAGCAGGAACGGCTGGAATCTGAAGCAAGCTGTGATGTTTTTCCCGGTGTTTTTGCAACACGAGCCAGTCCAGTGGCGTGTGCTCAACAATTTGAAAAGCGCAAAGTCAGATTTCAAGACACGAACAGGATGTATTTTTCGAATAAGGAAAATGATGCTATTGAATGGTGGTGGCATGTGGTGGCACGTGGTGGCATGCAGTTTGCGTTTTCAAGCGCGTGTGGTTTTCGAGGTTTCGATGAACAATGCGGACCTACCTTGCAGCGTGCCTGATGCAAAGATCGTGGGCATGAGGATGAAGACAAGGTGTTACTGCTGGCAAAAAAAATAGAAACAACGAAGATTAGAAACACTATTTGTTTTCGTGGTTGATGTTGTTGTTATTGTGGGCTATTTTGTCGTCAAGCGGAGCATGCGCAACGAAAAGGAAAAAATATTTGAATCGTTTTGGGGCCGAATGCCTTTTATTGTTCTTCCGACCTTCCGTTGTGATAGGTCCATTGGGTGGTACGTTCGTTTTTTCGATGTTCCAGCTTTTGATGCATCACCGGCAATTCTATTTTTCGAATTTTGACCATGCTCGTGGTGCTACGCTGTGAGGTGTGTGTTGGAATTTGCCACACGTTCCTCTTTCTGCACTCCGAACTGCCTGTACCACTTTCCGGCACACTTTTGAGGCTTCGCTCTCAATTTCATCTGAAACTCGCCACGCTCCCCTGATGCTACGATTGTACAGTCCCCGAGGTGCGTTACCTGCGGCTGGGCTGGCGTTGTTGTCATCAAAAAATGTGGTCGGGTTCCGAATTTCAATAATTCTTTTCTGAAATTGAAAATTTTGAAAAAAAAATGCGCGTTATTTCGCTCTAGAAAGTTTAGCACAACACCCTCTACTGACAGACAACCGCCGTTTTCCTTGGATGGAACTGCAGCTCATTTTGTTGTTTGAATGCTGAAGGGCTGACCAAGTCGCAAACCAAGTTTGGATTTGAACCACCGGCGGTCGAATGCAATCATTTATTTTCTCCCGCTTGCATTCTTTAGTCAAACTGGGACTGACCTCGCCAATTTCAACACAACATGAAGTAGCAATTTTTCTGGTTCCTGCCTGGGCCGCCTCCTCTTGCTAAATCTCCCTCTGTTCCCCATGGTCCTCTGAGATGCTACTGTTCCATGCGTAACGCCATGGGAAAGACATGTCATGGAGCAGCATATGAGACTATTTTTTCCTTACCACTAATACCGCACAAAGCGATGGCGGAAGTTTCAAGGATAGGAGGCTATATAGGAGAGGTTGGTCGTTGCGAGTCATGGATGGCAAAGCAAACCCACTGATGGACCGACAAGTGGCTGGAGGCATTGCAGCGTAGTTGTGATGCAGTTGCAGCTGCAGTGGTTGTAGTAGTCGCAGTTGTAGCTGTAGTCCTAATGTAGGCGTGACTATGACGCAAAGGTAGTTGTAGGCGTGGTTATGGTCATGGTTGTGGTTGTAGTGGGACTGGGAACACCAATGATTTAGTAGCCGTGGTGAAATTGTAAGTGTGGTGGTAGTCACAATTTTCGTGGTAGTAGTGTGTATAGTGGAAATGGTAGATGTAATGGTAATGCAGTTGTGGTTGTGGTTGCAATCGTAGTTGTAGTGGTAAGGCTGGTTGTAATGTAATTCGAGTGGTGTTGGTAGTTGGCTTGGTAATTCTATGTGGTTGTAGTTGCGTTTGTACTGGTAGACATACTGGTAGCTGCAGTTGGAATATAAGCAATGATGGTTGTGGTTGTAGCTCTAGGTGTGGTGTAGTTGTAACGTAGTTGTGGCTGTAACTATAATGGTAATTGTAAATTGTAATTGTTCTTGTAGCCGTACTGCAGTTGCAGTAGTAGAGATACTTGTAATGGTAGTTGTGGGTGTAGTAGGTGTCCCTGCGGTGTAGTGAGCTAGTAGTGGCACTGTCAGTGGCAGCGGCAATTGTAGTTGTACTTGTCCTTATACGTGTAGGTGTAACGGTACGGTGGTCACATTCAGACTTCAGAAAATAAATTGGTCAGAAACCTTCCCTGCTTAACACTTTTGACTTGGAAATATGCGTCCCGCCACATAGCCGTGCACTTTTCCCGCATTGGATCGTCAAAAAGTGATCCGAACCCCTCAGTTTTTAACACGTTTGACTTCCAAACGTGTTTCGTGCGACAACACCGTACACTTATCTGAGGTCGCAGCCTTCAAAGTTGCTCCGAAAATGATGTATCTTGCACAGTGTGACTTCCAAACGCGATTCGCCCACAGCGCCGTGTCCTTTTTCAACATGTCATCCCCCAAAACTGTTCCGAATCCATCAGGCGTTGCCACGTTTGACTTCCAAATGCGTTTCGCACCACAACGGCGTGCACTTTTTCAACGTCTCAATGTCCAAAAACGCTCCGAGACCGTGAGTTTGCAACACTTTTGACTTCCAAATATGTTTCGCGCCATACCGCCGTACACTTTCTTGGACATCGTAGCCTCCAAAAGTTTTGCGAGAATGGCATGCCTTGCATAGTTTGACTTGGAAATGGGTTTTGCACCACAACGGCGTGCAATTTTTGATCTCTCATCATCTGCCCAGGTGGCTCCGCACCAGCGGCTTTGGCGAGCCTACTTTTCGACCTTCCGGAACCAGAAACAATACAAACATACAGGGTTTCGTCACCTTTCCACTTTTTCGCGCACGTGCATAGTCTCTTTTCTGATTTTTTCCTGTCTGAGTTTCTCTCCTTTGTGGTTCTTCCCGCCTTGGCGTTTCCGTATGTCTACATTATCGGAAGTTTGACTCCCAAATTTCCTTCGGCCATCGCAATTTTTTCGCGCAGTCTCACGGGCAAGTTTCAAAAATTGTGTGTGGAATGTTTGTTCCAAAATCATAAACAAACACAATCGAAATTCCTTTTGCATTGCCTAATGGGGAACTCTGGCCGACTGCGTGCTCGAGCGGGCGTTGTTTTTTTCCGAGAGCGTCTGAGCGAAGGGTATTTCTAAAAGTTGGATCTGTCAATACATCTTCACATCATCACATCTTCACATCTTCACATTCTCTTTCTCTCTCTCTCTCTCCCTCTCTCTCTCTCTCCCTCTCTCTCTCTCTCTCTCTCTCTCTCTCTCTTTCTCCCTCTCCTCTCTCCCTCTCCCCTTTCTCTCTCTCCTTCTTTTTCTTTCTCTCTTGAGGCCGCGGGCAGTGCCGACGAGCCTCCACGAAACGTGAACCCTTTCGCACGACATGATGTTCGAGCGTCAAAAACTGAGGTAAAATTGCGCTTTCGAACGTGCCGGAGCAACCCTTCCCGCACGAAATGACGTTCGATCGTCAAACAGAAGTAAAATTGCGAGTTGGAGGTGTCTATTGCAACCCGCACGCACGAAATGAAATTCGATCGTCAAAAACTTAAGTAAAATTGCGATTTCACTGTCCCGGAGCACCCCTTTCACACGAAATGAGGTTCGATCGTCAAAAACTCAAGGAAAATTGCGATTTCAAGTGTCCCGGAGCAACCCCTTTCGCATGAAATGAGGTTCGATCGTCAAAAACCGAGGGAAAATTGCGATTTCAACTGTGCTGGAGCAACCCTTCCTGCACGAAATGACGTTCGATCGTCAAAAACTTAAATAAAATTGCGATTACAAGTGTCCCGGAGAAACCCTGTCCGCAAGAAATGAGGTTCAATCGTGAAAACTGAAGTAAAATTGCGATTTTACGTCTCTGTGTAAAAGCGTCTGTGTGTAAAAGCGTCTGTGTGTAATAAAAGCGTCTGTGTGTAAAAGGATCTGTGTGTAAAAGGGTCTGTGTGTAAAAGGGTTTGTGTGTAAAAGGGGCTGTGTGTAAAAGAGTTTGTGTGTAAAAGGATCTGTGTGTAAAAGCGTCTGTGTGTAAAAAGCTCTGTGTGTAAAAGGGTCCTGTAAAAGCGTCTGTGTGTAAAAGGGTCTGTCTGTAAAAGTGTCTGTGTGTAAAAGCGTCTGTGTCCAAAAGGGTCTGTGTGTAAAAGTGTCTGTGTGTAAAAGGGTCTGTGTGTAAAAGGATCTGTGTGTAAAAGGGTTTGTGTGTAAAAGCGTTTTTGAGTAAAAGGGTCTGTGTGTAAAAGCGTCTGTGTGTAAAAGCGTCTGTGTGTAAAAGGGTCTGTCTGTAAAAGTGTCTGTGTGAAATGTGTAAAAGGGTCTGTGTGTAAAAGCGTTTGCGTGTAGAAGCGTTTGTGTGTAAAAGGGTCCGTGTGTAAAAGGGTCTGTGTGTAAAAAGCTCTGTGTGTAAAAGGGTCTGTGTGTAAAAGCGTCTGTGTGTAAAAGGGTCTGTGTGTAAAAGTGTTTGTGTGTAAAAGTGTCTGTGTGTAAAAGCGTCTGTGTGTAAAAGCGTCTGTGTGTAAAAGGGTCTGTGTGTAAAAGGGTCTGTGTGTAAAAGGATCTGTGTGTAAAAGGGTCTTTGTGTAAAAGGGTCTGTGTGTAAAAGCTTCTGTGTGTAAAAGCGTCTGTGTGTAGGAGGGTCTGTGTGTAAAAGGGTCTGTGTGCAAAAGCGTCTGTGACGTCTTATTTCTTTCTGCACATCTTCCCATCTCCACAGCATCACATCTTCAAATCTTCACATATTCACATCTTCCTCTCATCACGTCCTCACATCTTCAAATGCTCACATCTTCATCTCGTCACATCCCCACCTCTTCACCTCTTCACATCCTCACATCTTCACATACTCAGCAATCTCTTTTTATTTGCGCCTTATACATTCACATCTTCTTTTATTTGCGCCTTATACATTCACATCTTCTTTCTTTGAGACATCTTCATGCATTTCTCTCTCTATGTTTCATGCGATACCATCTTCACACTTACATATCTCGCTTACTTCTCTTCGCTCTCGGGCCATCCGTCGTCTAGTTGCTTCCATTTCATCATGGTGGTCACCATTGGTCGCCTTCCCTCTTTCCATGGTCGCTATGGTGTGGCAGCTATCCAACAATTCAAAAATCGTAATTGGTAGCGTCATCATCAGCATTTTGTGACCAGCCGTTTCCTTTGCCACAATGGAAGTTACAAAGCAACCATCATGCTCCTTATCTTGGATCCTGCGATCATACGATCTGCCATGCCCGTCATGCTGCAATGCTCATTGACATGGTGACTAAATGATGATGCTCAGGATGATGACAGCGATGATGACCATGGAGGAGACCGCTTATTGTTTCTATGGGTTGGTTCGCTGGATACCTTCAAACAAAAGCATCACTTTTCTGAAAATGGAAAAGATTGAGAGCATCACTCATGAGTTGGATGACACGCACAAATCAGAGAATTCTTGCATTCACAAACCGAGAAGCGTAACTGCACTGGAACTTTTGTGCATGGAATATCCATGTGACTTCAGGCCCAAAATCCGCAGGAAAAGGTAGTAGCTGCCGTGCACATTGATTCTTTGCATGGTAGCGGAGCCGAACACCTGCTCACCTTGACGTTTGAGGAATTCAAAGCTGGCCGGAAGCAGATTCTGCAATACAACTACCTTGGTACTTGGGCAGTTGGTTTCCTGGTCGTGGCTTCAGGTGACAGGTGGACAATTTGGACATCACAACTTTCTGCTTTCTTCACCAGGTGATTTTCTGCAATGAAACGGTTGTTAGATCCTAGATGGACCCAGCAGCTGGTGCATGTCCAACAGGACAACCTGATGGGTCGCCTCAAGGCGCTTTCAATGGTGCTGAAGTAGCTCTACGGATGGTATAAGCCACAGAGAGTGCAGCAACAGCAGCAAATGCAGTGCAGCAAGCACGGACCAGGCAGACTGGAGAAGAGTCGAAGTCGTGGTGGAAACTGCTGCCGAACCCTCCTGTTTTCCACCATGGAAGCAATGAGGCAAAGATTTCTGCATGGCGTGATTGGAGCTGGACATTTGAACAGCATACATTGCTTCAGTGGATGCAAAGTTTTCACACGACATTCAAACTGTTCGAGCTCACATAGACAGAGTGGTGGATCCAGTACACTTTTCTGATGCTGAGAAGCAACGCAATACTTTCCTTTACAGCCTTCTTTCGTCGCTGTTGAGGCAAAAGGGTTTTGCTGGTTGTTCGTCCCGTGACTGGATGCGATGGGTTGGAGGCTTACCGTATTAATCCAACAGAATGAGCCAATCAGCAAGAACACAAGCATGGGTTTTTTGAATTTGATAATGAACTGGCCGACGTTTCCCAACAAGATGTTATTGATGCAGAATGTCCTCAAGCTGGAGCATGCATATGCAGAGTACGAGAAGCTTGGCAATCGTTTCAACGATGATCTGAAGACAGCGATTTCTATGAGATCGGTTACAGGTCAGTTGAAGGTGTGGCTGCGCCTACAGGCGACAAAAACCACGAGCTACAACAAAGTGCGTGAGATGATACTCTTGTATGATACCTCTACTGTACGCGTTGGTCTGACCAGATGGTGGGCCAGTGCCCATGGAAATCGACAGGGTAGAGGGGAAGTCAAAAGGCAAAGGCGCTAAGGGCAAAGCTAGCAACAAAGGTTTCAAGAACAACCCCAAGGGGAAGTCCAAGGGCAAGCATAAGGGAAGTTTCAAAGGTGCAGCTGGTGGATCCAAGGGCGGCAAGGGCAAGTCAGAGCCTAAGTCATTTTGGAACAAGGGTGACAGCAGCAACAAGGGAAAAGGTAAAACTGGTGATCAACAGCGGACTTGCTGGAATTGCGGACGCAGTGGTCACTATGCCAAAAACTGCTGGCAGAATGAGATTCGTGCAATCCCGCAAGGTCTAGTGCCAGCTTCACATGCTGGCACAGTGCAACATCCGGCTCAAGGGTCACCATTTCTTCCGCTGGTGGTAGTTTCCCACAAGTCTCCAGTGTCTCCAATCAAGGTCAACATCAACAGCAGAGTGGGCAGTCATCTCAGCATCGTGTTGCAAGAATTGTCGAAACAAGTGCAGATGATTTGGCTTTTGTTTTGACAGCATGTTCACTTCATGACCGCGTCGTTTTTCACATCGGTGACGAAGAGGACGATTTGAATTACGTGGGTGCCCCAGCTGGAGTGAGAGCAGTGAATAAAGAGTTGGATGATGAACCAACTTTGGAAACAATTTTGTTAGACTCGGGTGCAGATGCCTTTGTCTTGCAACTGTCCATGTTACATGCAAGAACTCCAACCAGCCCGAAAAGGACCATGCTGCGTGACGCTGAGGGAGGAAGGATTCCAATGGAAGACATGAGGTTGGTAGAGATTTGTGTTCCAACCAGCACTGGTAGGAGCATGCTCCCCAAGGAGAGAGTTGCAATCCCATCTGGAATCACACAGCCGATATTATGTTTCGGTCATTTACTTGAGCAAGGATTTGGCATTGATGGTCTTGAGCAATCATTGGTGCATCGTGGAGGTGAGATCAACATCCCGTTGCAAATGCAGACCAAGTCAATAACCATTTTGGGGCATGTTCGACTGCTTCAAGTTTCATGTGTTGATGAGCCACAGGTGATACGTGCTGTTCAGGCTGAGGTTCAACAGGAGGTCACCAACAGCCCCATACGTTGGTCTGTGAACACTGCTAGATATATCATTGGGAGACACCTCAATGATCATTTTCAGGATCCTTCACTTGCATTTCCTGCTCTCCAGGTCCTGACTGCCGTACACCTTGTGAAATTATCATATTGCGTTTCCAACAGTGGTGGCAAGATGAAATGTTTCAGCAGACTTTTGAACCATTAGAAAAATGCGGACCTGCAGACGATTACACATGCTGCTTAGGACGCCCTGAATGCTCAGGTGCGGCTACCCAATGCTCCAGCATTGCCAGAAACTCTAGGTGAAGCTGCAGAAGATCTTCAGGGGCTTACAGGCAGACACACACAGACACACACACCATATCAACCTTGGTGTGAAAGGTACGTAGCTCGTCGTGCCAGAGCTGATCGAGATCCACATGTTTTCTCTTCAAACAAGGGATCATGTCCCACAATTTCATTTAACCATTTTTCCACGAAAGCGGGTGAACAGAGTCAAGATCCACATGCTTTGATTGCGTTGGTGCTTGTTGGCAGCAAGACTGGGTGCTTGGGGTGCGTGCCGATGAATTCCAAAGCGCAGCTTGGCTGGGCCACCAAGGAGGTCATAGCATTGTGCCAAAGTTTGGAATACAACAGTGTGACGTCAACAATGAGCCCTCAGTGGCGCAGCTGCATGCAACGTCTTGAACTGCAAGCTAGGCAGCAGATGGGGTTTGAGATCCAGGCATGCACTCCTTCCGCGTATGAACATGACAATGCATTAGCAGAAAATGGTATCCGGAGAGTCAGAGGATTGGCAGGTAGCTTGATGCACAACCTTCAGTCCAAGCTGCCAGTGACAGTGAGCTCAAGTCATGCGTTGTGGTCATGGTGCATGAGGCACTCGGCCTGGATTCTGCATCGTTTAAAACCTCATCAGGGCCTTACTCCATACAAGGTGGTGTATGGCAGACAGTACCGAGGTCAAATTTGCAAGTACGGGGAACCAGTGCTGGGGTTTGCCAAAACCGCCATGAAGGGCAATCTTAAATGGCGCCGCATGCTGTTGTTAGGGAAGGCCGAGGGCGAAGACTGTTTTTTACTGTATGATGGGACGTCACTCATCCTTACCAGATCTGTTCGAAGAGCGAAGACTAGCTGGGTTGTTTACATGGGATTCTTTAAGCAGTTTAACCTCTATTCATGGCAGTACAAGGTTGGCTTTGGGGGCCGTGTACAACCAACAAAGCGCAGACGAAGACCAAGACCTGCTTCAGTGTTACCTCCACTCACTGGCGTGGAATCCTGGAACCCAGCAGACCGGCGGATGAGGATGCGGAGGCAGTCAAGGCCAAAGCCCAGGAGGAGCTGAAGGAGGAAAATGAGTTTCAGAGGACGTCAGCCTTCGACAAGCCTCCAGAGAGCCAGCATGAGGTGGACTTTGGTGATAGAAGGATTTTTGACGATGAAGTTGAAGGGCAACTGCCTGTAACATATGTCCCCCAACCTTTATTCTAAATTTTCTCGAAACATTTTCTTGAATAACTACGAAACATGATGACGATGATGCTGTTGACAGGAGTGAGGCAAAGCGTTCAAAGGTGGAAGACTTCAAAAAGCAGCGTATCAACAGATTTGCTGCAGAGCACAAACAGTTCATCAGTAGAGCGAGGTTTGGTGGAGAGGAATATCATTTTCTTGATTCCTACGATGCAGAGCCGCAGGTGGACGATGTAGGTGAGTGTGGCGCGACAGTCCAGAGAACGCTGGATGCGCAGATCTCGCCTGGTAGCACGTGAGTATGCAAATACAAAGCGTGATGACACTTTTTGTACAGCTACTGATGCGCATACCTCCAACCTGCTCCCGGCCTACTTTTTGGACCTCACAGCCCAGATTGAAGGATGTGACGAACATTACAAACCTTTCTTGGCAACCTTGACATCAAAAATGCATTTCCGCAGGTGCCACAGCAAGCCAGCACGTACGTCATTCTCAAAAATTTGCCAGGCCAAACGCGTGGATCAAAGATGTGGTATGACCATTTCAGAAAGTTGTTGGAACAACGTTTCAGTTTCGAATTTTGCATTGAAAAACCCTGTGTTGCTCGAAGTACTGGTGGAGTAGGTTTGATTCACGTGGACGACTCGCTGTTTGCAGGGAATCAAGCATATTTCCATGAACGTTTCCAGAAGTCATGCAAACAGGAATTTGTGGCGAATGTTCAAAAATTGCTGGACTTGGTACATTCATTTCCTTTCGAAAGGTGCAACTGCTCAGTCCTGACGGTAGGATTTTGCTGGCGCCAGGGACTCCAGTCCAAAGAATCAACGATTCCTTTGAGCAGACTTTTGGACCTGCACGATGCCAGCTAATTCCTTATGACAATTCCATTCTGTTGGAGGACGTATCACTGCCCCTCAATGCTGCAGATAGCATCCAGTACGGGTCTATAGTTGGAATGTGCCTCTACCTGACCCGAGAAAGACCTGACTGCGAGAAAGGCCTGACTGCATGTACACAATCAAGGAACTTGCAGGCCCTATGGGCAGTCCAACTTTGACTTCACTGCCATATTTGCGTATGCTTATGGGTGTCCAGAAAGAAAAAGGTGATGTGGGCATCAAGTTGGCATATCCTGTGCCAGGACATGGCAACCTGAAGGTGGTTTCAAACCAGCATTGGGTCCTTGAAACATGTTCAGTTGCAGACTGGATGGGCAATCGCTCTTATCGCAGAAGCATATCCTGCACAGTTCACCTGGTCAATGGAAACCACGTTTGTGCCAGCATGACACAAAAGGTGGTCTCCTTACCCCCTTGCGAGTCTGGGTTGCACTCCATTGTGAGTTCAATGTCTGACGCTATTTTTATTCGACGCTGCTCGGAATTCATGTCTCAGATAACACAATACTCCAGGTACAGTATACAGTATACAGCGGGTTCCTCTGCACGCCAGTTTTTGGCCAGGCAAGGCAGTGGAAAGATCAGGCGCATTGGGAAAAAAGTGGCAAGTAGTGGGCGAGTCTTATTTTTTGTTGGTGGCGTATGACTTGGGGGAAGTCCGCAACCGGAAAAAAAATTATTGGAAACGGATGTTGGCGAAGGTTCAAGTTTTAAAATCACATCCGATGAATTTGTTTCGACATTATGGTGGCCCTGTTTTACACTGGGACGTTGGCACCGAGCTGGCCTATTTGCACTTTGTGACAATGTAGACGAAACCGCCATGCTGCAAAAATTGGCACGGATCGCGCTCGCGCAGCCAAAACTTTATATTAACATTTTGCACGGTTGTTGTTTATCAAACACGGGCCGCCCGGGAAAACCATCAGCTTTATGACCTAACACAATTTCGTCCAGAATGGTATTTGAAAGTATATCTCCGCTGCTGTTATCATTTAGGCAGAAATCAATGGCATGGTCGGCCGACTGCTGGTTTGCCAGCCTTGGTTTGTTGCAGAAACATGATCGCCGCTTTCCGCTTTCCTGTCCCCGAACCGCTGAGCAACCAACAGGTTCCGAAACAATATTTGGCACCCATCCTTGAGTTTGGCAGAAGCATATTTTCAATCAGCAATAATCTAAGAACTTCCCATTTGCTGGATGAAAACATTCGGCTGAAATGTTTGATAACCTTTTGTCTCGGAAAAAAATCACGGGGAAGCACGCCGAGATCAAGTCAAAACGAATCAAATCCAAGCAATTCCGCGGCCCGAGTCCAACGCGGGCACGTCAGCCCCTTGCAAAAATTAAATTAAGAAAATCAGCCATGTACACCCACCAAAATTTCGCGCTTTGCTGCTGGACATATCCCGACGATCACAGCTATATATGTCCAAAAAAATGACTATTGATTTCCATTGAAAGTTGGGATGGGTCGCGTCCAGATTGTGAGTTCCCTTCGGTTACCGGGTGAAATAAGATATAAAAAAACAAGCGTTCCCCCCATATTCTGTCAAACAATATCATGGGTTCACTTCGCTCTAAACTTTCACGTTTTGCCACCACAGAAAAAAACACTATTGGATTTACGGTTTGCAGATGACATTCCTCTTTTTTGCGGAAACGTCGCACAGATTGGTACGCCTGTGTCACACATTGAATTATTGTTTGGACAGTGTTGGTTTACCATTGAATGCATCAAAGACAATGATTTTGACGACGGAAACCTAACCCCAAAATTTATTGAAAACACAGCGAAGTGAACAAATTACAATTTTGGATACGACGGCTTCCCACAAAGGGTTCAGGTGCATGTTGACCAGTAAAAACTCCAAGAGTTCTCACATCGATATCGAACACCTTTTGCTAGCGGTAATATAAGCATTCCATCCAAACACAACGGTTTTATGCAACAAAAATGTGTCGATTTACCAGTTGTGACGCCCGTGGCTTGTTGTGGTGCAGGTCCCAGAGCGATACATGGCGTCGATTTATCGAAATTAGATCTTCATTTTCCCACCTCCGCAAACAAATTTGGATAGCCCTTGGCACATCATTTTGGATGTTGGAATGAAATGGTCCATTATTTGGTTGAACGATCTGATCGTCCTACGTGGGTAACATTTTGCTTCCAATAAGATAATATTGGCGCTTTGCACGGTACATTGCGATACCTACCTGCAAACAGACAGGGTAAAAAGGTTTTACGTTGGACACCAAGGGGCAGTGCAACAGTGGGAAGGCCGCGCATTGTGCGGGAATCGAAAATTCAAGGGTTTTGCCGCTACAAACTACTCGGAAATTGTCAGGATTTTGCGACGAGCGATGTATGGCTTGACTTAGCCGATGACTTCGTGGACTTTTGGTTCCCTCACCGATGAAGACTGAAATGCATATATGTTTCAAATTTCGGTTGTTGTTTCACTTCCGCCTGCGCCCCAAAGAAGGCTCGCGGCACGGCGTTCAGGCATGAAATGACATGAAAGTACATGCCACGGATGCCCGGTGTTTCGACAACCATCCCAGACGCACCACCACCTTCAACTCCAACATAAAATTGTTTATTTCCCTTTCACTGATGTGATGGTTTCCAGTGTCGGGGTCCCCATCCCATTAAACATTTTTTTCACTATGATGGCCTCGGGTCCTGGCTGAGTTCCGCTCCACTACTTTGTCTAAGACGTTTGGGTTTTCAAGTTAAAACCATGCCGACTGTCTTCTCCACACGGCTCGATTTGAAGACTTGAAAAGCGGCATGGTTTCGACCACGCCATCGCGTTCAAGAACAAAGGTTGACAGCTTACATGGTCATGATCAACAGACCGGTTTGCTTCAAGCCATCGTGGGTTGTCAAATTCAATGTAAGTTTATCTCCACTTTTCCAACGGATTACGTGAAAACATGTTTCGGGGATGGTGACCGTGAAGGTCGAAGGTCGAAGGCTGTAGGCCAAACAATCGGCTAACAGTATGGTAACCGTGAAGCAAGGTAATATTTCGCAGCATTTCTTCTGACAATTGCATTGTTTACATCGCATTTGACGCCGTGTGCTCCGAAGCAATTCGTGCAATAGCGTTTTTTGTTTCAACCGTGCAAGTGTGTGACAAAGGTGTGTCTTCAGTCCGCGTTTTTCCCCTCATATTGGGGTAGGTAACGCTCATTTAATTGGCAGCAGCATTGGAGAATTGTTTTCGGCAACGCCTTTGTTTGCTAGACCTTCGGTTGGCTATTCATCTCCATCAATTTTGTTGTGGATGCTTCGTTCCCATTCAACCACACAAATCGGTTGCAGAAAAGACGCCCGAGAAGTTTGATTCCTTTATTGTCAGCTGGTTTTGCTACAGCTATCTTTGTTTTCCATTTTCTTGCGCAAATTTTTGCTCGAACTAACGTCGCATCAAAATGTACAAATCCCGTTCCCAATCAAGCTGGGGTGGCCAAGAAAAAATGGGTCGAACTGGGACAACGGCTCGGAGCAGAAGTTCGCGCTAGGAATTGGAAAAATTACTATATCGATTTGTTTCTTGCTGTATCTATTAACCAATGGGGCAAGAAACTGCTACCTTGGAAAGTCCCGGAAATTGAGTTTGTCACTGCGTTGGCGGGGGTCAATGTGGTCGCAAACCGATTGAAACCCATCACTTGAACAACGGACACCCAACCGACTTCCCACTTGAAACAGCACAATGGCATGCATTTGGACGTTTTAATGCACAGCAGTGTGCCAAATTTTGCACTCCGACGTACGTTTGCTAACCAAATGGGTTTTCAAGCTTACAAACAAAAATGTGAACGGCGAATATCAATGTCACAGTTTCTTGTTGAATAATCAGTTCACTCTGACCCAAACTTTTCCGTTTTCCGATTGCATTGCCGGCACCCAACGACAAAAAACAAATAGAACATGATGAGTTTGGTGTGGTTGATTGGTGGTTGACCCCTTGGGTATTTTGCATTGTTTTGGACAGCCCCCATCCAAAGGACTTTGCACGTCTGCCACGACCATGAACCACCTCCACACCAAATTTTGGTCCGGAAAAAAATTAACCCTATCTGGAGCTCGCGGTTGAGGTCCGGCAGCGCCCACCGCGATCTGAGGCTGGCGGTTCAGGTCCGGCGGCGCCCACTGCGATTGTGGGCAAAGAATGGAGAATCGAAACCACCAATGAGAGATTTGCTTGTAAGGTTCACCTTCCTTGTCTTCGGGACCAATGCCCCAAAAAACATGTTGTTTGCGAAAGGTCTCTCACTCGCATGTCGGTTTTTTACCCCGAAACCATGGCTAAGAGGGTCATACATTATCTCTGAAATGAAGAATCTTGGGAAGAGTCACAACCCCAATTGACCACCAAAGGTTTGTTTCAGGGGGGATTGTTTTCCAAGTATGACAGGTGTATAACCCCAACAAGTGCAACTGTGACATGTTCCAGGATCAGGAGTTGGTTCAAGTTGTTCCCATTGCATCCTCCAAATGGGTGACCACCACATGGGGAAGGAGAAGGGAAAAACCGCGAAGTGGACACGGCTGAGGAAGCCAGACAAAAACATGGTTGGGAAAAGAAGTTTCGTTTGATTCATCATGCTATTGGCCATGGGGATTTGAAACTGTTGGTTGCAGCGCTTCAACAAAAAGGGGTTGACCCCAAAGTGCTGGGGTGGGCCAAATCTTTTCGATGTCATATTATATTTGTGAAGAACGTAAGAAACCAGGCCCCCGAAGAGTAGCGAATTTTGAAGTTATCCCAAAAAGAGGTGGAAAATCGTTTTGGCTGATTGCATGGTTTGGAAGGACCCCCGAAATTATAAAAGGGCTGATATTGGTTTGTTTATGGACCAGAGGCCAGGGGGTCCGTTTCTGGTTGGGAAAGTTCTGGTTGAAGGGGCGACCAAGCAAGTGAAGGCTGAACAATATATGGAATTTTACCGAACCTATTATATACCATTGGCAAACTTATTTTGCGAACTCCGAAATCTTGAGGTATGATGCGGAGGGATTTCGAGACCGCGCAAAACTGGATGAATTCCTTCGAAGAAACAAATCATGCTGGACGCAATCCCAGGGGATGCGCGCTGGCACATAGCACCTCTTGAGCTATTGAGTGGCTTAAAAAAATCTCTCACATCAGACCGCACAAGATTTTTCTGGTCGAAGGTAGCGCACGATGGCTCACGACCTGTGTCACTAAATAGAAACATCGGTAGTTCGGAGAAAAACACGAAGCCTGCCGAGATAAACGGAAAAGTCCCAAAACACATGCCCGTCAGACCGCAAAAGACCCCGAGTTCACCACTCAAGATGGCGTCGCCACGGCCATCCCCATTTGGAATCATAGGGAAATGGTGCGGGGATTCTCTCCATACCAGCATGCCTTATAATTCCAAAAATTTCAGTTTGCGTACACAGAGAAGCTAATAGATCCAAAGGCAGGATTGACAGGAGCAATCTGCGAGAGTCGATTCTACCTGGACTCGGTCGAAAACACTCCGAGGCTATGAGGAGAACACCCAAGACGCACCGCAATCCAAGGTCAGAGAATGGAGCAGCGGAAGATGCGATTGTTGAACACGTGAAGGACACAGTATTAGCCCAAAAGAGGCTTGGCGCACATCCACCCCCATTGCCATGTAGGGCTATAAGCCAGCGTTTCCTCCACGTACCCTCTGGCACGGATACAGTTACAAATCACAGCAGTGGGGCAGATATGGAAGCAATCCCTATGTCGAGATAAATCCAGCTAAAATGTTTCATTTCCAACGTATCCCTACTCAAGATCAATTTCTTTTTGGGTTTCGGTTTTGACTATAACATATTAAAACCAAATCAAAACAGAATCATGAGTGACGAGTAAACAAGGATGCTTAGCCCCGAACTCTGACAAACATGCCACCATGTGCTCCATTGCGGAAGGGCAAGCTGACAGAGTGACAGGCGGACTCCGTTTATTTGAGCTCAGTGTTCTCATGGAACGGCCGGGCAATCCAACAGCCAGGGATTTGAAAATCAGGCACCATCCTTTTTGAAAAACGACATCAAACCCAAACAGCTTACAACCGTCTAATCTTGATTCCCAACTACTGGACACTATGATTATGGTTCTGCAACGCACACATGTGTAAACCAGAACTAACAAAAAATTAGTTACTGCAGGTCTTAGTTTTTTGTAAGGAGGATTGCGGTGGTGGCCACAATCCATCCATGGAAAGTGAGTTGCAAGCTCAGCCTGACAGCAAAACATCCATGCATGAAGTTGTTCAACCTGACAGCATGGTAACTGCCACACATGGAAGCATGAAGTTGTTCGGCCTGACAGCATGAAACTGTCACCCATGTAGCCTGAAGTTGTTCAGCCTGACAGCATAGTAACTGTCACCCATGGGAGCATGAAATTGCTCAGCATGACAGCACAACGGCCATCACCTCAACAACCGAATGTTGCTGTTCAAAGCCATAAGAGCCCATGACCCTGGATGCCAACCAAGGCCCAGATAGCAGGAAAAAGGCTTATTCATGCTTAGTAGTGCTTGCTTTTTCCGTGCACAGCATGAAACGCAATTCATAGCCGGTTCCATCGGCATATGGCTGCAAGGTTCGCCGGGCATGGCAACGGAAGCTACGAGAAACAAGGTGCGATGGACCAAACATGGTCTCCAAAAACAGCGCCACTGAGCGGCTCCAGAAAAGGTTCCCCGCAACTGAATTCGATTTTCCGCACCGTTTCCTTGATCCCGTTTTCCGGACTCAACAGCAGGATCGCAAACTAATTTTTTTTTGGAATAGATGTGGTAACGAATCAAGCATTCAATGGAAAAGCCCGCGCCTTTGAAAAGTCTTTGCTTGTCTCGAACCCGAATAAGATGTGCTTGCAGTTCCCAGCCACCATGTGAGCTTGAAAAGCGCCCTTGCTTGCGCTGTGGAAAGCATGTGAAAGCTGTTCCAAAGTCACTGTGCGCTTTCTGTCACGCAACAAACAAGCGCATGCTGCCGCATGCATTGCATCAAAGATTGGTTGCACCTAACGTGCTGCGTATCTAGAACCGCCTTATTAACCAAAGACTTCCATAAGCTCGCGCTGCCACGAGATACTAAAAAAAATTGTGCAAATGAAATCCGTTTGGCAAAATCAATCTGCCGAATAAATACAAAACTTGGAATGTAGACACAGAAGATATTCCCATTTATGTATGAAAAAACACATTGTTTATTAAGACTAGTCTGGATGGGGACAGCTAGTTTCCACCACTTTCTCGGAATCATCTCTACAGAAGGAGAAGACATGAACCAACAAGCCGAACATTGGACGGCCCGTAGCTGGCAATACTGAGGGCCGTCTCTCAGAATTGACAGTGCAAATTCTCAAGTGCGATGACCGGCACAACGGATGTATGTGATTTTGTGGCGCCCCCAGGAGCAAAACAGCTCTGGACTGTCCATCAGACGACTGCCAGAAAACATACAGTTTCCTTTACCATTGAGGATGGAACACTTGACTGTACAGCTGGTCAGATCCCGGAGTTTATGCAAGACAATCACTCTAAGCCGCCTTCTATCCATCAAGGAGGACCACCAAGTATGAGCTTGTTGATACTGAATCCCTCAGGAAAATTGCTGAAGAAAATAACCTCAGCCTTGACGTAATCGTTCTGGAAATCCAAGAAACTCCCACGTGAGGGCATGAAATCTTGCCCTACGTCCTACGTTACTTGGAATAGCAATGTGGGGATTGTCGGCTGGAAGAAAAAGACATTGGCACTGAGCAGCTTGCCTTAACCACTGACCATCGAACAGCTGCTGAAGTGCCAATGCAAGATTGTTCAATAATTCATTTGGTAATCCGAGTAGCTGTTACACATCCCGATTTAAGGGTAGGCAATACTCTAAGACTATCTCCAAAGTGTATATTGCATGTCTGAACTGAACACCGTAAGCCTATTGAGCCTGCAAAGCAGGCATGACAATGACCTGTTGAGCACGCAGCCTCAAAACCAAGGATGCAAACAGGGACCCCATGCTGCCGAAGCATCGCCGGACTTATCCTTGACCCATGCTAGGAATAAGGTTGAGGAAGCAATAGGGAAAATCCTGGAGCTCATGCAGGCCAGTCCGACCAAGCCGACGCCTACGAGAGATCGTCCCTGTTCCTTTGGCTATGCTAGAATTGTACATTTGGTACTCCTGCTATGTCAAAGCGAACTATCAGCGGCAGTCCCGAGCACTGAGCCTCAGCTCATTGCAAGGACTCTCAGAACATAGGCAAGCAGGACGCACCGACCCCAGAACCAGCTAGCGTGCACTCATCACGAACACCATCGGACACTTGGCTGATATGTTAGATACGTGAGGTTGGGTCGGGAGGGGTGAGTTAGGGGTTAGGGTTCAACCCTAACCCTGAACTATGGGGGTCTCGGGGGGGGGGGAACTCAGCAATTCAGCAACTAGTTGGCAACTAGTTGTAACTAATTCCGGAACTAGTTAGCAACTACTTGTAACCAACTCTCCAACTAGTTTGCCAGTAGTTACAACTAACTCTCTAACGCTGGGCCCGGGGCCAGGGTTACAACTAGTTACAACTAACTCTCCAACCCTGGGCCCGGGGCCAGGGTTACAACTAGTTACAACTAACTCTCTAACCCTGGGCNGGCCCGGGGCCAGGGTTACAACTAGTTACAACTAACTCTCCAACCCTGGGCCCGGGGCCAGGGTTACAACTAGTTACAACTAACTCTCTAACCCTGGGCTCGGGGCCAGAATTACAAGTAGTTACAACTAACTCTCTAACCCTGGGCCCGGAGCTGGGGCTACAACTAGTTACAACCAACTCTCCAACTCTGGGCCCGGGGCCAGGGGTACAACTAGTTACAACTAGTTACTACTAGTTACTTCTACTACTACTAGTTACTACTAGTTACTACTACTACTACTACTACTACTACTACTACTACTACTACTACTACTACTACTACTACTACTACTACTACTACTCCTGCTACTACTACTACTACTACNTACTACTACTACTACTACTACTACTACTACTACTACTACTACTACTACTACTACTACTACTACTACTACTACTCCTGCTACTACTACTACTACTACTACAACAACTACTACTACTACTACTACTGCTACTACTGCTACTCCTGCTACTACTACTATTACTACTACTGCTGCTACTCTTACTACTATTAATACTATTTGTTTTATGAACAAAACTAATCGGGCAAGAAATTTTATTACTATTACGTCTTGACCGCTCTATTTCACCAAGGCAGGAATGGGAAGTTTTGGAAACTTCCAAGATACTTAGGTTGGAAACTCCGCACGCCGTCGTTGTTTACTAGATACGTGTGTNGCAGGAATGGGAAGTTTTGGAAACTTCCAAGATACTTAGGTTGGAAACTCCGCACGCCGTCGTTGTTTACTAGATACGTGTGTTAGTTTACTCGTTTGCCCAGCTTGTCGGAAAACGTGCGCCATCGAAAACGTCGTTGAAAACGAAGCACAAGACAACATGCAGAGTGAAAGCTCAGCTTTTGACAGCGGGGTTGAAAGTCACGAGCTGGAGTTGACAACGGCTTGAGGGTAGGCCGTTAAGAAAGGTCAACGCGCAAACTGGAAAGAGAGTGAAACAAGAAAGGAAACGGAGTTAGACATAAGGGTGGGGAAAGAATGGGAGGGCTGAAGAAACTTGCTGTGCTGAAAAACAAGTTTTAAACCCTCCACACCACAACCCTTGAGGTGAAATGCCACAGANGGCTGAAGAAACTTGCTGTGCTGAAAAACAAGTTTTAAACCCTCCACACCACAACCCTTGAGGTGAAATGCCACAGATCAACATAGAATTGACGGCAATCTCCACAGAAATATTTCACTGAAATATTTGGTTGTGAAAAGTGTGAACTCCGTTCCTTTATGAATATATTCAGATTTCAGAAAACAAGGTTCCGATGATAGCAGTTTCAGAGAAGTTGGTTTGGAGTTTGTTGGTTGAAATCAAACTCACCAGGTAACTTCCACTTGTTTAAAAGTTCTGCCAGATTTGTTGGTGAAATTACGCTACGGGAAACCTCCGCCGAGCTTACAAGACATGGCTGTCATTCCATGAACGCTTCCGTCTTGACCGTGTGTTAGTTTACTCGTTTGCCCAGCTTGTCGGAAAACGTGCGCCATCGAAAACGTCGTTGAAAACGAAGCACAAGACAACATGCAGAGAGAGAGCTCAGCAGCTCCTTTTTGACAGCGGGGGTGAAGGCTGGGAATCGGCTTGCTCGGGAAAGCAGAAGCGGGCCTACCTGCAGCTCTTCTGGTTCCAACAGCTGGTCTTGCCAATCTCGGCCATGGACAAGCCGATACGTATCGGCAAAGCCCATAGACTCTTAACGCCATAAACTTTCATTGCTTGGCAACTTCTGGCGGAATAGCTTCACAACAATGTGTTTTTTAGTTGGCGAAAACTACTCCGCTCATTTCGTAGCGATAGCCACACTTTTGTGCCCCCTCTACTCCATAACTATCCCGCATCAGTTTGTGGTGTATGATGTTTGGGCCTCATGCAAGAATCCGTCCGGAAATAAACAAGAGCTTTTTGCCATGGATTTTACAATGGCATTGCTTGCGCAGCGGGGGCAAGGCTCAGACGCAAACAGCAAACTTTCGGAATGTATGGCAACTATTCCATGAAACAATTGCAAACTTCCAGCGCTGAGACCTGATGGAGTTTGCAGCTTTGCAGCCGTCGATCATCAACCCAGACATGTCATCGAAGTAGACCAACCACACATAGCCAGCAAACGTTTGTCCCAGCCACCGCCAGTACGACGCAGCATTGAACGAACAACAACGAATGCGAAAAACGCAGGCGTTCCTTAAAGCAAGGGCGAATGCTTCCAGGAGCCTCTAACTTCTTCGGCAGGAAACCATTTATTACGCCACACTGTTAAATTATTTCACACCTGCATTGCTTTCAACTACGTTGCAGCCTTGCACATTGTCAACCTGCAAAGGTCGGCCACGGTTTTTCCACACCTTAATTCTCAGCCTTGCAAATCCCTTTAAAAACGAGACTCTACAAGAGGGAGCCTTCCGAGCAACCCATTGGCAATCAAACCCCCTCTCTTTATATCCACCAAAAAAGGTCCCCTAACTGCGAGAAATCCTGTTTATGTTAGTAGATTTAACTAGTACAACTGCAGGATTTAATCAGAACTGGCGCGATAAGCGGCACTTCCGTAAAGAACTCTCTACAGGTACCCTCGATGAAACTAAGTGCACGTAGAAAACAAGATACTCAAACATTGGAGGTGGTGTTGAAGCACACCCCTACACAAATCAGAGATCAGCCGCAAGTAAATCTCGATACGCCATCGAAGCATTCTAAAATTTCCCGTAAGCTCACACTAGAACTCTACCGTTGTAAACACACTTTCAGAAGCTGCCGACTCCATCGGACTCCGGCAGGACTCCGCAACTGAGAATGTAAAAACTTGCACAAAACTGGGCGACACCGATGTTTCCATCTTGCGCCTTCTTGGTGATAAAAAGGCAAATGGTCCCGGTTTTTTTTGCTCGGAATAAGCGCACGCTGGCACAAGCCCTGTGTCACTTGTCAATCTAATGAAACAAAACAAGAAGAACAAAATTGAAATGAAAAAGCCCGGCGCTCAGTACAGGTAAAAAGGCAAGTCGCGGGTCGAGCCAGTTTTTCATCATTGAACTCCGCGGCAACGTGCAGAATCCAATCCGCCAAAAGCATGTTGCTGAGCAGCCTGCCGCAACAACACCCAAAACAACACGTCGGATTTTGCAAAGATTGACTTGCCCCATGCTGGAAGTGAGGCTGGGAACCTATCATCAAGATTCATTTCGCAATTTGAACCCAGAAAAAGATTCGTGCTTGAAACAAAAAGTCGTAGTGCGTGGCAACTTTTTTTGGGCATTGTGGAACCTTGCCTGTTGTGGAAAGATAAAATTTTTCGCACGTTCAGCAGGTTTGGGGTGTCGTTCCTGTTCTGATATCATTGTTGCAGATGAAATTTTGATGTTTCTTGTGGCGTATCGAGTAGTTCGCATGGTAGCTGGCTTTCAAAGTTCAGAATTAGGTTTGGGGCATCTTTTCTATTCTTTCTGATAGAATTGTTGCTGGTGAAATTTTGGCGTATCGAGATTCATCTCGCACCGCAACCTTCAAAAAAAAAGGGTTGCTACATGCTTCAGCTTTTCGATTTAGGGCGCCGGTTTGAGTCTCGCCTGCAATCAAATGGAAATTGAAAGTGCGGAATGGCTTTGAGTTTGTTTGAAACGAAACGTGATAGTGCGTGGCACCCTCTTTTTTGGCATTGTGGAACCTTGCGAGCTGCTGGAGAAATGAACCGTTTCGCAGCGGAAATGAGTCACATTAAGTTATTTGTTCGCATGGTAGGAGCAAGCTTTCAACGTAAAATTTAACATTAGGTTTGGGGCATCGTTCCTGTTCTTTCTGATCATTGTTGCTGGTGAAATTTTTCAGCAGCTGGTGGCGTATCGAGATTTATTCGAGATTCATGTCGTAACCACAATCCAGAAAAAGGGTGCTACATGCTCAGCTTTTTCGATTTGGCGCGCGCGATGTTTTTCTCGCTTGCGATTAAAATGGAAATTGAAAAGCAACTTGGAATGGCTTTGAACTTGTCTCCAACAAAACGTGGTGCGTGGCAACCCCTTTTTTGGCATTGTGGAACCTTGCGAGCTGCTGGAGAAATGAACCTTTTCGCATGCGTAATTGGGTCACATTAACCTATTTATTCAGCATGGTAGCAGGAAGCTTTCAACGCAAAGTTCAGCATCAGCTTTGGGGCATCGTTCCTGGTCTTTCTGATATCATTGTGGCTGGTGAAATTTTGAAGCGGCTGGTGGAGTATCGAAATTTATTCGCGATTGATGTCGCAACCGCTACCTTCAAAAAAGGTTTGCTACTGCTCCAGCTTTGATGTGGGGCGCAGTTTGGTCTCGCCTGCGATTAAAATCGAAATTTAAAGCAGCTTGGAATGGGTTTGTCTGAAACGAAACGTGGTGGTGCGTGGCAACCCCTTTCTTGGCATTGTGGAACCTTGCAAGCTGCTGGAGACATGAACCTTTTCGCATAGCGCAATTGGGTCACATTAAACTATTTGTTCGCATGGTAGCAGCAAGCTTTCAACGCAGCTAAAAAGGACCGCTTCTTGGGGTCTAGAAAGCGAAGGTGTTTACGACCCCGAAAATGAGATTGTTGCAGTGACCCTTTTGCCAAAAACTGGTGCGGCTGTAACCACAACAGCGCTCAACGGAAAGCCAGAATCGTTGCCTGCGTGAATGGGGAACACGGTTGCTGATGGTAGGTCCCCAGCCTCGCTTCCTGCAAGAGAGCATGTTGCCGATCTTTGCAAAATCGCCATGTTGTTTAGGTGTTGTTGTCGTAGGCTTTCGTAGCATGGCGTGGGCAAGGTGCTGATTCTGCTCGGGACATTGCTGGCGGGATGCCCTCTTCTGGGTTTGTCTTGACAATCAATCCTTTCCTCAAGCTTGGGTGTCGCAGTGCTCAATTTTTTTTGATCTCTTGGTGCGTTATTTGTTTTGAGACTTCCGCCCTCGTCCCCCATAGACTCCTAACACGGCAGCTTGCGGGTTCGATTCTGTACGTTGCCGCGGAGTCCAATGCTATCCGGTTAAACAATAATAGTATATATTTAAAACCGGATGAATCCTTTATTCACATTACGGGAAGACTTGCCAATTCATGACTCCAGAAGATTTCAGAAGAAGGCTCAAAATGGACATCGGTTTTGCCACAGTCTTGTGCAAGTTTTGACATCCTTAGTTGCGGAGTCTTGCCGGGGTCTTGCCGGAGTCGGACGGAGTCGGCACACCTTCTGAAAGCTTATTTACACTAGGGGAAGAGTTCCAGCTTTGTGACTTTAGACGACTCCGCAAGAAAGTTCAGAATGCAAAAGATGATGTCATTACATAATTTCTTCGATTTGTTCGATGGTCATTTCTAGAGTTGGAAAGGTATGTAGATTTTGGACCCCCAAAAGTGGTCCTCCCCAGTACCTCAGGAAAAAGCAGGGAGTAAAGGCCAGAGTACCCAAACACCATCGATGGTATACTTGTGGCATTCCTGCGCTCATGAACTCCCCTGAAATTGCCACCCATGGAATTCCAAATACACTTCCCTATGTGCATCTCCCAGAAGTACATCGAGAAATCGTTAGACTCTTCCCGGATCAACAAAAGGGGAAACCAAAAATTCGGGATGATCATGTATTTGGAAATGGAAGACTCTCGACGCTTTACAGAGCGAGAGGATAGCTTAGCTGATGTAATGGCCATGAACCCAGAAGGTCATTGCTTGGCTGGTTCAGGGGAACGCTGCGGGTATTACATTTGCACTGGAGGTTCATGGCTACGCTAATGGGTACATGCGTTTATTTCGGATTACATCCTCGCCAAGATCATTCAAGAGCCGGGCATGTATTTTTGGTTTGTTTCCTTTCTTCTTCGGATTTTGTTCTCCGAACTCCTGGTGTTTCTGTCTAGTGACAGAGGCCGTGAGCCAGCGTGCGCTACCTGCGAGCAAAAAAACCGGCGTGAAGTGAATTTGAGGGATGCCAATAATTAGTTTGTGACTCCCGGAACTTTGGTTACTGATAGTAAAAAGTGTGTTTGACAAACTTCACAGACCCTATATTTCCCCCACTGGACAATCTAAGAAAATTGATATTGAACTTTTGGCTTTGAAGGAGGCCGAACACCAGAATGGTTTGGATTTGTGATGGGCAAGGCCCAAGCCCAACTGGCTAACAGTTTGACAGTTTGACCAAAAGACGGGAGGATCATCAGATGAACCGTTTTGTCGCTTGCCACCAAACTTGGCGGATTGTGGATGATCCACACGGACATCGTTTGAAACAACAAGGACGTGATTTGCTGGACTTAGAACAAAAAGGCCCGGACCGGGAACGGCTGCCTTCTTGAAAAATTGTGAGCTGAAGCTCCTCCTTCTGTGTGTTTCCCGGGTACTTCGAGCACAGGTGCAACTGCAGAGTTGTGGGAAGCGGGGGCGATGCAATTTCCATTAAGAGCTGCATACGTGAAGAATATGTAACCGCAGCTCGCCTGGGCCCTCTAGCTATCTTCGCCATATAGCAAAAGCCATAGATCCAAAGCGCATCGGTTGGAGTGACCAACAGGCGGCGGCTTTTCAGGGAACACCGACTGGTGGCCTACATGCCAGCAGTTGTCACCTTTCGAACTTGATCCCATTAATCTACTTGAAGATGTTGAGTGAATGCATGGAAAGTGGAACCCACGATGAAGCCTACAAGGTCACTTTGGCATCTCTGGATGTGAAAGATGCCTTCTTGCAAGTACCACAACCGACATTGATCATGGTGACTCTCACCTTCGGAAACGAAATCTGCCAGGACAGCGTTTGGGAGCACGTTCATGAGTTCATGGTATTGGTATCTCAGAGAGTACTGTGCTGCGCAGGTGCACTGTGGAGCACAAGAGCCCGCTAAAGAAGCCATAGGCGACGATCAAGCAGCAGGCGTGCAAGACGTAGAAGTTGTGA
>BGPT01000462.1:228667-230382 GCA_003297045.1 Symbiodinium sp. clade C Y103 | reverse complement strand
GCTGCGTCAGTGTGAGATGGAGCATGAAGCTGTCATATGCTTCCCATGGCTTTCCACAACAGCATTGCCGCCGGGGGTGTGGGGGTTCTTCGCTGTGCGTGCAGAGAGTATCGGAGGAAAAAGCGCAGGATCACATGGATGTGAGGCCATGGTGGCCACATAGTATTTTCTTTACATTGCAGCAGAGACGGAACATATCGAGGGACGAAAACCTGCCTGTGTTTTTTTAAGGCTGAGATCCTGCACGGGCATGTGTCTTCATTTTGGATTGCTTACGAAAACAATGGACATCTTGGATGGTGATCATTGCCAGCGTGGTTTCAATTCAGTCAGTCTTGACGTGTAGCGTCTCTACAGGCGCTGGCGGACGTTTGGGCGCCGCTTTCGGGGGTTTAATTTTGGTCTCAGCGCGGTGCCGCATGGACTGGCCTCTACAGTACGCGGGCTCTGCCGCGCAGGTGCGCTGTGGAGCGCAAGAGCCCGCTAAAGAAACCATAGGCGACGATCAAGCAGCAGGCGAAGTTGTGAAGCAAGATCGAGGGAGCACCCACAAACTGCGTGAGCAAAAGCCGCAAAATTGAACCAAAAAATNGGCGACGATCAAGCAGCAGGCGAAGTTGTGAAGCAAGATCGAGGGAGCACCCACAAACTGCGTGAGCAAAAGCCGCAAAATTGAACCAAAAAATGGACGTCATTTCGGGGTCCAAAAAGCGGACCCAGTTTTGGGGTCCGTCTCCGACCCCTTATTAAATTTCTAATGTAACTAGAAGCACGGACCCCAAAAACGGGGTCCGCTTTTGGACCCCGAAATGGTGCCCATTTTTTGGTCACGCAGTTGATGGACCCTCCCTTGATCTTGCTTCACAACTTCTACGTCTTGCGCACCTGCTGCTTGATCGTCGCCTATGGCTTCTTTAGCAGGCTCTTGTGCTCCACAGTGCACCTGCACGGCAAAGTCCGCGCACAGTATCCAGCCGATAAGAAAATTTGTTTTCTGCGGCTTGAGGGGAAGCATGCTGGCACTTCATTTTTTTTGAAAGGGGACAACCAATTTACGGCTTCCCCAAATGAAATGCTGGAAATGCCCAGTGACCATTTGGAAGAAATATATAACGAACACGCGGGTGTGGACCCCCAGGATATGTTGAATAATGCTTTGCGCATGTATTCGGGTGCCATTGACCAACTTCATCATCCTGCGAACATCCTTGATCTTGATCATAGGTTTTAAGGATGGTTGCTGTTACTGCTATCTCGGAAGGATCGCCCATCTCCTCCCTTCAAAGTGTGCCAGCAACTGGGGTTTCTTCTGCCATTCATGCAGTGCGGAGTTCATTGAGGTTTCCGACAACTTGCTCAATGGATGGCCCAAGTTTCCTCAACAATTTGTTGGGAGGAATTCCGCACAGACAAGCCTTCGAATCTGAACTTTCACTATCGTTAGACTTTCGTGAAAACGATTTCCGGGATGACCCCATCGCAATATATATGGTGGCAATACTTTCTCTCTAACCGTCCAAACAGGACTATCTAACTAGTCCGGTCTGTAATTTACTATGCGTCTATCGCTATCCCTAGTACGTGTAGGCAAACCAAAACACCTGCGTCAAATCATGCCAAACAGAAACCTGAAAGCAGAACAACGTCCAAAACCAAATCTCTCAAATTCAAATCTTTTAACACTGGTTTGTTATTTCAAACCAAATCTTGGCAAT
>BGPT01000462.1:211167-223667 GCA_003297045.1 Symbiodinium sp. clade C Y103 | reverse complement strand
CTTTTTCAGTACGATTCTGGCTATTTCAACTTTGCAATGTGCAGTTCAGCTTTTGACATTTCGAGTACATGGCTTGTACGCATGTTGAACGATGCTAGCAGCAGCTTTTGCAGAGCAGTGCAGTTTCGACCTGGTTCAGAGCTTGGTGATGTCTGCAATGAAACGGAATCTACACATGGTTCTCAGAGTTTGCTTGGCCCAGTGGTATCTACAGTGGATGCTTGCAATGATACGTTGTGCAGTTGCAGTGACAGCTTGGTCGACAATTTTTCAGGTGCTTGCGTGGATGAGATTTCGATGATCGGTTCAGCGATGGCTTTCAGGATTTTCACACTGGTGATGAGTTTGATTGGTGTGGCCCACAGTTGGTTGCAGTTTCTGGCTTCTTGTACGGGAATGCAGCTGTTGATTGTGGCATTGACCTTCACAACTCTGGTGTGTTGCTTGTGGTATTCTTACCTACAGATGAGCCACTTGAGCTATGGTGGTGATGTGAGATCAAGAACATGCAAACGCCTTCAGAGACGCTCAGCAATTCGACAACAGAAGCAGCTTTTGGCAGTGCTATTGCTATGCAGTTGTGGCAACGCTAGAGCTATGGATGAAGCTTCTACGAACGTACAGACTGCCTTTTTGCAAGGTATGACCTCGATGGCAGAGGCTGCCACTCGTGCTGCGGCAGCGGCGGAGAGGGCATTGGAGCGCACCACAGCTTCCAGTGCTGGATCCAGTGATGGACTTGCATCAGCCTCTCGAATCCTCAAGGCCCCAGACGTATTTTCTGGAGACGATCCAATGCTGTTTCAGCAATGGAAACAGCAATTTACCAGTTGGCTTTGTTTTGGTGACTCCAGATACAGTGAAGCCCTGGACGCCTTGGAGAAGAAAACTGATGCACCGCCAATATCTGCCTACAATGCTGACGAGAAGGACATGAGTCAGAAGTTGTTCGCTGTCCTTACCTCTTATCTGAGAGGACGATGTGCCCATCTTGTGCGGGCTGAAGCCAAAACCAAAGATGGCNGAAGTTGTTCGCTGTCCTTACCTCTTATCTGAGAGGACGATGTGCCCATCTTGTGCGGGCTGAAGCCAAAACCAAAGATGGCTTCAAGTTGTGGCATACGTTGACTCACGAGTACATGCCAAACACACGACAGCGTGCACTTGCCCTGGCTCAGGCTCTCAGTGCTTATCCTGCTTTTGGAAAGGACAAATCAGCTTTGGAATCGATCCTTGCATTTGAGCAGCTTGTGATTCAGTATGAGGAGGCCAGTGGAAGTACCTATCCTTTGGAGTTGATGTCTGCGACATTGATCAGGTGCTGTCAACCCAAGTTGAGGGAACAACTACAACTGGCTATCAACGATGAGAGCACCTACAAGGAGATCCGTGACAAGGTGCTATCCTTTGAAAGGGTTTCGAAGATCTGGTCCACAGAGCAAGTGCTGAAGCACATCCAGGAGACTCCAACTTACACTGGGGGAACAACAGATGGCCCTACACCAATGGAAGTTGACCGAATTGAGAAAGGTGGAAAGAACAAAGGCAAGGGCAAGAACAAAGGAAAAGGTTTCTCTGGTGGTGAGTGGTTGAATGCCTGGGGATATGCTCGAGGCCGAGGCCGTGGACGACAGAACAAAGGCAAAGGAAAAGGGAAGTCGAAGGGGAAATCAAAAGGCAAGAAAGGAGGTGGAAACAATAAAGGAAAGGGCAAGAAGGGCGGCCGTGGAAAGGTGGCGTATGGCCAATGTTCCAATTGCTATGAATTTGGTCATTGGGCAAAGGATTGTCCTCATATGGTGAATCAGGTCAAACAAGACCCAGTTGCACCGAACGCCACAGCAGCATCCTCTTCTCAGGCTATGCCCAAAGCTTCCAGCAGCCCAGTTGTGAGGAGGATTTTTCAATTTGGAAGTGCCCCTTCAAGCCCAACTTCACCTTCACCGACATCCCCAGCGGCTTCTCAAGTTCGAATGGTGTTGTTTCAAGATTTGGGCAGTGATTGGACTCAAGTTGCAGGTGACTCCAATGACAGTGAATGGGTCATTCTTGACAGTGGTTCTGATGTGAGCTTGCTGCCAGCGCGATTCAAAAGTGATGAGGTGTCACCATTGGCGCATGGCACCCTACAAAACTGTCAAGGAAACCCATTGGTGACATCAGGGGTGCGCAAAGCTGAGTTGATCACTACGACTTTGGATGGTGAGGAGGTGCTTTTGCAGCATGATTTCATTGTTGGCAACGTGACTTCANTGGACAGTTGTATCAAGGTGGTTGGTCGATTCACAAGGATCAAGGAAATGGTGATCTCAGTTTGATGTCCCCTGGAGATGAGATCAGGATTCCGATTGAGTACCGGAATCGATCCTTTGCAATCAAAGCCCAGGTTCGGCAGGTGACTTCAACGACCTCTTCCAGTACGAGCATGGCCAGTGATTGCAATGAGGGTCAGATGATGGTCAGAACAATTGTGTGTGCCCCAGATCCCATCGATGCAGCACCAATGGACTCCTGGGAAATGACCACAGATGGGACACCTTTCTTCAAAGCGATCTCCACCAACTACATCGANCTCCTGGGAAATGACCACAGATGGGACACCTTTCTTCAAAGCGATCTCCACCAACTACATCGACCCGAGAGACATTTGGGGCAAGTATTGGCCCTATCGGACAACTCTGATCCGAAAGCACCAAGGAGAAGACAGGCATTGGACAGTTGTAGAAGTCAGTGCAAAGTACATGGATAAACGTTCTCCTTTTGGAATGATTGATCAGTTTCTGCTTACAATTGGATTTGAAGCAGACTGTGAAACGTTGACACTGCTTGGAGTGGAACCACATACTTTGCTCGACCTTGGCTTGGTGGTTGTGAATGATTCTGGAGATGTCATGTTTGAACATGATGATGAAATGATCAGTGGATTGCGTGATGAGTTGCCTCTTGAGCAACCTGCAGCAGCATCACAACCGGTAGTTGAGAGACCAAGGAAGCCGGTACCAGATGTTCTTCCACCTTTGCCTGAGGACGTTCCACAGCCAGCAGCTTCAGTTGAGGCTGGTGATGCAACTGAAGCAGTGCCTGAGATTCTTGTTGATGGACCTGCAGATTCTGTCACAGTGCATGATGATTTGGTTGTTACTCCAACTTCAGCAATCAAACTGTTGAGAGATGCATGCAAGTGGCTTGGAATTTCACAAGCAGGTTCGAAACAGCGGATGTTCAGTNTGTTCAGTCGAATCCAACGTGCCCGAGACTTGGCTATCAAGCGCAGTATGGTGGAAGCTGCACAAGATCAGTACAGACGTGATGTTCCTGAAGTCAGTGCAGTGCCAATTCCACCTCAGCCCAATGAGAAAGACAAGGCAGAACACATGTTGACACACACACCTTTTCAGCCATGGTGTGAATACTGCGTACGAAGCCGATCTCGAGCCAATCAGCATCCTCATGTTGCTGACCCCACACAAGATGCTCAGCGTGAACATCCTACAATTCAGTGTGACTTTTTCTTCATTCAAGCTGGAAAGGAAGATGCAGTGGTTGCATTACTCATGGTGGATGTTTGGTCGAGATATGTGGCAGTGATGCCATTGAAGCCTCGAAACACGCAGACAGTGGGAAACGCTTTGGTGAAGTTCCTCAGCGATGTTGGACGAGTTGAGAAGACAGAGATTGCAGGTGACAATGAACCAGTACTTGCAGCTGGAATGAGATTCTGTNTTGGTGAAGTTCCTCAGCGATGTTGGACGAGTTGAGAAGACAGAGATTGCAGGTGACAATGAACCAGTACTTGCAGCTGGAATGAGATTCTGTCAGAAAACCAGGCAAATGCTTGGGCTGGAGACGATTCTTACATGGAACAGGACATATGAGAAAACAAGGACAAGCATTGCTGAACGATTTGTCCAAACAGTACGTGGTCTCCAGAAAACGTTGATTGTTCATTTGGAAGCTGCAATACAGGCGACTATACCTGCAGGACATGCAATGGTCCAGTGGGCAGCAATGCATGCTGCATGGGTCTACAATCGATTCCAGGTGCACTCTTCCCTGCACACAACTCCATTTCAATCATTGTTTGGACGCCCTTATAAAGGGAAGATTGTGTGCTTTGGTCAGACTGTTTTTGGTTTGGACCCGAAGGCTGACAAATACAGGCCAGCTTGGATTCGTGGTGCATGGTTGGGGAAAGATTCTGCAGACATGCACTTGATTTCCACTGATGGTCAGACAGTGGTGAGGACCAGAGCAGTGAGACGCATTGGCGAAGAGTGGGATGCAACACTGGTGCTTGGTGTTGACATGATCCCCAGCCAAGTTTTTGGACACCGGCAAGTCAAGAACAAGCAGACGATTATCCCTCTTGGTGCACCACAACCACAGCAAGTAGACGAAGAAGCAGAAGCGGTCCGAGACTTTGTTTCTGAAGGTTACTCTCCCTCAGAGGGACCAGAGGCCCCAGATGCAGCTCAGCTTGAAGATGCTCAAACATGGGAAGACGCTGGTTTGGAAAACCCATTTTCTCCAATGTCACCAACAACCATGGAATGTGATCAAGGTGGGGGTGTTCCTATTACCCCGGTGACTGATGGTGGAAGTGACCACGATGCTGAAATCCCATCGAGTTCTACAAAGCATGCGGCCAGTGCTCCTTTGTCTGGTGAACGTGTGAAGATTCAGAAAATGGATGGCGATCCAGTACCAACGCCAAAGGTGAAAGCAAGCAAGACTGAAGGCCATGTCAATCAAGTTGAAGACCTTGACATGGGCCACAACGATGAAAGTATGTTTCCTGATGGATTCGAAGATGATGCTTTGATGCCTGACTCTGAGGATGAATACATTGCTGGGCAAGGTGAAGGAGATGGTCCACCGGAAGTGAGTGCAGAGAAACTGCAACAGTTGGAAGAGCAAGATGGATGTCATCGAACCAGTGACATTGTCCGAGAGTGCTGCAATGACTGAGAACGTGGTGGACACAACTTTGGTCTATGACTGGAGATATAGGAACCAGCAATGGATCCGCAGATGCAGGATTGTGGCTAGGGAATTCAAAACAGGTGCCACAGACGAGAACAACTTTTCTCCAACGTCTTCGTTTGCATCAGTGCGCATGCTACTCACTTTTGCATTGATTTACAATTTGGCAATCACAGCACTGGACGTGAAAGATGCATTTCTCATGGTGCCACAGTTGGAAATCATGTATGTGAAAATTCCGATGTGGATCAGGAGGTGGACTGGAAATCCCCACACACATTGGTTGCTGAAGAGATGTTTGCCGGGGCAGCGCAATGCAGCTTTAAGGTGGCATCAGCACATTGGTGGTTTGTGTGAACAAGCGGAATTGGAAGCATTTCCTGGCGCACCAACAGTCCTCAGACATAAGGACATCAGCAGAAAAGTGTTTGTCAACATTCACGTTGATGATATTCTTTTGGTTTGCAATCCTGGTGACGTTGAGTGGTTTCAAGCGACAGTTGGCTCAACTTTGTCAATGAAGGTTGATGGACCACATCTTCCAGGAAGTGGCAGTCAAGTGATGTACCTCAAGAAGAGGATGACGATGCGGCCAGATGGCATTTTGCTGCAGCCCAACTCCACCTACATTCCCAAACTGGTGGCATTGATGAAAGTGAGCGGCAGGCGCAAGAAAGGACTGCCATATCACGCAACTCTGGAGAGTTTCAACGCTGATCTGGTGATCGAGAGCGAGATGCTGGACAGTGAGCAATCTTCAGTGTTCAGATCAGGTTTGGGATTGGCTTTGTATTTGGCCATGGACAGGCCAGATATTCAATTTGCTGTGAAGACCCTATCCTCCTACATGGCGCGGCCCAGCATCAAGGCATTGTCTGCATTGAAACACTTGGCTTCGTACTTGGATGGTACAGCTGATGATGGACTCCTTTTGCAATGCACAGAGGAAGACAGGTGTGTCTTTGATGCCTGGCGGGAGGATGAGGATGTCATGGAGGAAGCAAGTTTGCCTCATGACAAAACCGAGGCAAAGTTCAACCTGGAAGCATTCAGCGACAGCTCATGGGCCGATTGCAAATCGACGAGGCGGAGTACGAGCTCAGGACTGGTGTTCCTTAATGGAGCATTGATTCTTTCAGTTTGCAGAACACAGGCATCAGTGGCCTTGTCAAGCTGTGAGGCCGAGCTGTATGCAGCAAATGGACTGATGGTTGAGTGCTTGTACCTTTACAGGTTATGCAAGTTCCTTTGCAAAGACGAGGCAGAAGGGAACAGTGACATGGTTCAGCAGCGGCTCTACATGGATTCATCCAGTGCAATGGCATTGATTCAAAGAGCTGGCAGTGGAAGGTTGAAACATGTGCAGATCAAGCAGTTTTATTTGCAAGGTCTCTTGAGAGCTGGTATCTTCACGATCCACAAGATCCATACCAAGATCAACCCAAGTGACCTGAACACCAAGAGGTTGAGTGGTGAGAGAAGAAAGTTTCTTGGGAAACTGATCGGACTTTACATGGCGCATTTGCTGGATGAGAATGATGACAGCAGGGTCCGACAAGTTCGAAAGATCAACCAAGCCACTCGACAACAATGTGTCAGGTTGGTGCAGCTCGCAGCTACAACTCTTGGAATGAGCCTGCAGATGAAAGGGTGCAGCTCAGCATCTGGTGCAGGAATCCTTTTAGAGTTTCTGGAGCAAGAGACAGCTTGGGTGATGATTGCAGATTCTGTTGATGGTTTGGCAACGGTGACACTCCGTGGACTGGTGACGATGATTTTCATGCTATGCAAGATTTTCACCTTTGGAATTGGCGTAGCAGTGCTGGTGGCTGTTGTGGTCTTCATTTTTCTTGGACCCTTGACCTGGAGGAACAGTGCTGCAGTGCGTTGGTTTGAACGAAGGTACGCACCGAGTACCATGGGATGGAGATACAGATTGCTGATCAAACCATCTTTGCAGTTGGCAAAATGGCTGCTTGGCCATGAAATCACCTATTTGAGAGCAAGGTTCAGAGCAGCTGGACAGCGTGGTGACATGATGATTGACATTGAGTCAATTCACCACGANATGGCTGCTTGGCCATGAAATCACCTATTTGAGAGCAAGGTTCAGAGCAGCTGGACAGCGTGGTGACATGATGATTGACATTGAGTCAATTCACCACGATCTTGAAGAGTATTTGGGTGGCCAACGAATCAGGCTTGACGTTCCACGACAGCCTGGCGAACCTCAACACCCAGATGTTCAGTTGGATGAGGTGATGGAAGGAGAAGAAGAAGAGGGTGATTCTCCTGGTGACCCACCTGATGGTGATGGGGGAGATGATCCNTCAACACCCAGATGTTCAGTTGGATGAGGTGATGGAAGGAGAAGAAGAAGAGGGTGATTCTCCTGGTGACCCACCTGATGGTGATGGGGGAGATGATCCTGATGGAGACGAGATCGTGGCTGCAGTTCTCAATGGAGTTCCTTTGAATGGTCAAGCAGTGAACCAACCTCCAGCTATGGACTATGAGGATGAGAACAACGAGGATGAAGAGATGCCAGAGGAAACAGTGTATGAACGCCGCAGGCGATACTTGAACTGTGGTCAGAGTGAAGTGAGCGACCCAGATGAGTGGGCAGACATACACTATGGCAATTTGGAGTTCTTCGACTACGACCGGATGATTGCTTTCTCGAGAGCAAACCAAATCCGTTTGAGACGTGCTGCTGAGACTCTGCAGAGAAGACACGATGAGGCGGCATCCCAAGGCAATTGGGCAGAGGCAGCAGTGTTTCTTCGAGGATTGCGTAAAGTTGAGGAGCTCATGAACGTTGCATAGGAAATTGACAGGATCCCAGTGAGACATTGACAGCTGGGTGAATGTCAAGTAGATTTTTTTTTCCATTGCCACGAGATCAAATTAGAGAGAGTTTGCATGGAACAGTACAGAAAGGCCTAAGTAATGGGTCTCTAGGTGCATGGAAAGTCACAACGATGTGGTGGAAAATTCATGACGAAATTTCCCCCAAGGTGGGGTGTCAGATTTCAGTAGGCACACTCATGCAAGGCCATTAGGTGCACAAATCGAGAAGTGGTTTGTGACTGCTATCAGTGGCTCAAAGCAGTCGGCGGCAAAATAGGAGGCGGCTTTTAGCGCTCCATCGCTACTTGAGATTGATACTGGTCAGATGCCCGCTGATTTTTTAAACTATCATGTTTGCAAATGGGGCCATAGATGTGAGGTGGATAAGTTGTCAATCGCGAAAAAGGGTTCAAGTCAATAATTTTTCAGATTTGGCATTTTGATCTTCGAAAAACAAAAAACAGGTGTTTAGCAACTTTGTGGGATGTGCATCTGATGACTTTCAATCTTGTAACAGCAAAAAATGGCCAGAAACTGGATCTGTGTACGCAAAGTTCGGGGTACAGGATGGCCAGATACGTCTGATTTGGTGTGGGGAACCCACTTGACTCTGGATGTCAATGGACAGTCCAAAAATATCTTATTGTTTCCTCTTGGGTGAAATGTTCGGCACATAGTTCACGAAGAGCCGTCGAGTGAACGAAATTCATCGACATTTGTGGCATTTACAATTCATCACCGCAGCTGATTTAGGTTCAACCCATTCGGCCATACCCGTTCGCTGCGTTGCGGCAGCGCTTGGGGGGATGAAAGACTTCACGTTGCCCTTCAAACCCGAGGTGTGGTGGGTGGGGGATTTTTCACAGACAATCCACAGTAAATTAGAACATGTTTTTTCCACTTTGTGCATGCGTTGTGCATGCCTTTGTAACCATTGAAATTTGTGCGCCGCTGTGCCAAATATGATGCTAGTGAATTGCATTTCATGTTTTGCAAATGCCTTTGATTTGTATGTCTCATTTTTTTGGCAAAATTCCAAAACAAATTTTAATCCTCAAAACCAGATCATGGTTGGTTTTTACACTGCAACATGGCGATCATGGATCCCACAGATCGTTTCATGTGCTTGACTTCGGGTTCCTTGCAACGGTTGATTTTTGGTGCCCGGTTAAATTTGCCATTGATGCATGCAGATTTCCCGCTGACACCATTTCTCTTCCCCAATGGTTGCTGTCAAAGAAACCCAACTTTTTGATTTTGGTTTATTTTACGATTAACAATTTTGATTTTTTATTTTTTGATTTTGATTTGGATTTTCAAATTTTGGAGAAGGGCCGATTTTTACTCGGGCAGCTCGTTGACCCGAGGAGTTGTTGGCCAGACCTGCAGACGGTCGACTTTGGGTCGCCGATGTACCTGATGTGGAGTCATGGAGTGAGAAGGACATTGTTCCGATTTATTTTGCTGGACAATGATTCCACGATTGATTTGAGGAACATTTTCCTGCTATTTTCAAAAGTAGTTGGAGAAGGACATCCCATTCAAATTCATCATTTGACAACCCCCAAGTGATTCTGTTAGCTTTCGCAGTTTACTTTGAATGGATGGATATTGTTGACGTACATGGTCAGGTCTTTTTGAAACATGAGACGATTTGTCCTTGTACCTACCAGGGGGTTCTGAGGCAATCCTTCTGCGTCAAATGGGTCGTTGCCTTTTGTGACTGATTTCCTTTGCATCAGTCTCATGGGTTTGTATTTGGAAATACCCTTTCCCGCCAATTTCAACCAATCACTCACACTTGTATATTCTGGTCGCTTCGCGACGACAACCGCCCGCACTGGAGTGTTAGCTTGGGAGTTCCAAAAAATAAAACCATATGTCATATGTGGAGTATGTTGGTCCAATGTTGGCTCTATGTTGGGCCGTGTTGGGCCCAAGTTGGGCCCATGTTGAGCCATGTTGGGTCTATGTTGAGGCATGTTGGGCCATGCTGGGCCCATGTTTGGCCTATGAGGCATGTTGGGCCATGCTGGGCCCATGTTGGGTCGATGTTGGGCCTATGTTGAGCCCAAGTTTGGCAACTTAGCCAATTTCATGACCTTTTCAAAAACGTGGAAAAACCATGATTCTAGAGCAAAAATGCCACCCTCCCAAGCTAAAGCTTAATAGCTATTGCAATTGCTTACTGATCACACGTGCCAACAAAAAAACGCCTCGGCACCTTTTGGTGCGGGCGGATTTTTCATAAACAAAGTATAGGACGCTAATACTTTCGAATTGATCGGTAAAACCCATGAATCCCTACCGATTTTCCTTTCAACCAATGCATTGAATCACAGGTTTCGGTATACTCTTGCCTGGTTTGGGAGATCATACTGTAGTTTTCCCATGAAATCAGCGATGATAACGCTTCAGAAACGGAGATTCGTAGGAGGTGAACAAAGCCTTGGATGGAGTCGTGGGGCGACTCCTGACCAGTCAGGGGAAGGCACGGGGCTTGGAGTTTTGGTGGGAAGATATTCCAATTCATTGGGGGTTTCCCAGAATATGGATACCCCAAACCATTGGTTTCCTCATGTGTGATAAGCAATTTTGGATGATTTTGGGGTACCCCCATTTCAGGAAACCTCCAATTGTTGGGGGTAAAATGAAAGGTTTTTTGTTCTTGCCATGCACCCAATTTTTTGGACAGCAATGTTTCCGCAAATATCATGATTTGGGAGTGCAACCTAGGTGCAAAAGGATTTGCTGCTTGGTATGACTAATCTTCACCGAATGTAATAGTTCTCTTTCTTTTTTGTCATGACACCTACGACATCGCGATCGTTTGCAGTCAACGTTGTAACGAAAGGGGGAAACACATCCCATTTGTGCAAATAAATGAAGCTCTTGTTATTTGTTTATGATTGGTTTTCGAAACAAACCAACTTCAAATATTCTTATATCAAAAAATCCATGATTGCAGCTGAGTTTCCCAACCAAGTGACAATTTTCCACCATGTTTTCGAACACTTTCACCATTCTTTCCACAATTTTCCGCACATTTCCCCAATCTTTTCCCAATTTTTTCCATGGTTTTCATGGTGGTCCTGGTGGCATTCCAGGATTTGGCCGAAGATAAGACCTTTTCGCTGCTCTTTGCCATCCTGCAGAGCTGGCAAAGGCTGAAGAATGATGGCTTTATGGTGGGTAAATGGTGGGAAACCCAATAATGCTGCTGCTGCTGCTGATGATGATGATGATGATCATGATGATGATGATGATGATGATGATGATGATGATGATGATGATGATGGTGATGATGATTTTGATTATTATTATTATTATTATTATTGCTATTATTATCATTATTACGATTAATTGTTATTTTTTGTTATTATTGTTATTATAGTAACAATAATAATCATCATAAACCAACCATTTGGGGATGGTCTATACTATACAACCCATTTATAAGAATGGTGACTTTGGGGATGGTCTATGGCATTGGGCTTTCCTCATTAAATGGGAAATAAATGATAAACCCGAATCCACACTGGCGACTGGACTTTTGGAGAAGTTGATGTTGTTGGCTTTTGGGTGGGTTGTGATGTGAAGTTCAGGGACAATTATGGACGAAGCATGATGCGGCTGCGCAAACAGGTGGTCAACTCCCGGACTCAGAAGTCCCAGGTGGTAGATTGTCGGCAGAAATTTTCCACATCTCTAGAACCTGCAAACTTTGAGAAATTCTGTCAATCCCATTCCCCCATGGCTACGCTGGCAGACTTGATGAAGCTCTTCAGCCCCGAGTTGTGGCCTCAAATATTATCCAGTCAGCAAGTGAACTAACAAATATGTCCATTTCATTGAGCATTTACCATCTGAAAATGGCAAAAAAGGGCTGTAGGTTGCCAACATACAGGGTGAGTAGGCCCAATTTGAAATCACCTTGGGCTAGCAGACTCACCACATGGTCAACTCAAGTTTGGTGCGCGTGTCATCCTCTTGTTCTAAGTTTTTATCCAAATTTCATTTGCTGCTTTTTTGAGATTGTGCACCCCCAGATCTGCTCACGAAGTTTTGTTAGTCAGGAATTTGAGTCAGGTCTGTATTTGTTTGTTGACAGGCTCTTCATCCCAATCCCTCCTTTTTGTGGGTAACCCATCAATTTTTTTCAATCCTTAACTCTGCGTTTTTTTTTGATATAAATGATTACATTCCCTGTGTTTGATGGTGCTCCCTCCATTTTCAACAGTTTAAACTCATTCTCGAGGCTGAAAACAGGTTTTGAAGATGGTTTAATCCCCATTTGTGATTCTCAAATCATGTGAATCATCGTTTTTCAGGCTTCAATCCTATTTTTTCCTGGTCAAATCAGCATTTTTCATGATAATAAGTAGGGCTAACGCCCTGGTGCCGCCGACCCCCCTTTCTTTCTGGAAGGGGGGGGGGCGAGCGCATTGAATGAAGGCAGCAGGCAGTGCCAAGAAATAACAATACAGGGCATCCATGCATAAGAATCGGAAGAAGTAAGTGTGAAGTTGTTGTACGGGTAGCAATTGGAGGGCAAGCCCGGTGCCAGTAGCTGCGAGAATTTTAGCTGCAAGAGTTGCCTTGGAAAGGCCTGCGAAAGGCTTTGTGTAGCTTGGAGGGTTGCCTGGGAAAGGCCTGCGGAGGGGTTT
>BGPT01000462.1:187054-202606 GCA_003297045.1 Symbiodinium sp. clade C Y103 | reverse complement strand
CTCACTCTTTCCATGCCCTCTTCCAACAGATGTTTGGCAGAGGCACACTTCAAACCGTGTTTTCTGGATTCGCAGTTGAGCAAGGCCAACAATAAAGACAGAGTGTGCTATACACAATGGAAAGCAGGACGCGCTTGTGGCTGCTTGTCTGATTGCTGGATTGGTAGCAGATTCATTTTGACAATGACATTGGAACTTTGACGTTGTAACTTTTGCACAGCTATTGTTTGGAGGTTGCATTTCACTTCACGGATTTTTTTGAGGGCAGGAAAAGCATGGCCACGCAGCGAACACACAGGGAGCTTGCTCCCAGATATGCTGCNCGAACGGGGCTCACTCTTTCCATGCCCTCTTCCAACAGATGTTTGGCAGAGGCACACTTCAAACCGTGTTTTCTGGATTCGCAGTTGAGCAAGGCCAACGATAAAGACAGACTGTGCTATACACAATGGAAAGCAGGACGCGCTTGTGGCTGCTCGTATGATTGCTGGATTGGTAGCAGATTCATTTTGACAATGACATTGGAACTTTGACGTTGTAACTTTGGAAGTTGTTTGGAGGTTGCATTTCACTTCACGGATTTTTTTGAGGGCAGGAAAAGCATGGCCACGCAGCGAACACACAGGGAGCTTGCTCCCAGATATGCTGCNTTTGAGGGCAGGAAAAGCATGGCCACGCAGCGAACACACAGGGAGCTTGCTCCCAGATATGCTGCGGGGAAAGTCCCCGTGCCTTGGGGCAGAAAGTGCCACTGGGAGACCGGAAGACCTTGGCACTAGAGCCATCAGCGAAGCACAAGTGGAGTTGTGGTTCTGGTGTTCTGGTCCTTTGCAGAAGCAAAGTCATGCCATGAGCGTTTGCAAGAACGCCAACCGAACGGGGCTCACTCTTTCCATGCCCTCTTCCAACAGATGTTTGGCAGAGGCACACTTCAAACCGTGTTTTCTGGATTCGNCTCACTCTTTCCATGCCCTCTTCCAACAGATGTTTGGCAGAGGCACACTTCAAACCGTGTTTTCTGGATTCGCAGTTGAGCAAGGCCAACAATAAAGACGGACTGATCCAGGCTGTTGCCATTTGTATTGGTGCTTTGACACCTGGCAAAGTCGGTGAAAAAAAGAATCGCAGGGCTGGGAGATGGGCAGAAATTTGGAGCCATATCCCAATCCATGGTCATTCCGCAGAGCAACTAATGGTCGATCTTATCTCTACAATCACTCTTCCTATCAACTAACTACCATCCATCATCGTCTATCGTCGTTCCTTCACCGTCCATCATCATCAATCATCCATTGTATATCCATCATCAACAACAACAGCAAGGACAAGAGGCAATGATCACAAATCATGTTGCTCATGCACTGGGGTATATTAACTATTCGGAGCTAGGGGGGGTATCCATATTTCCAACTAAATGGGCAGCTAAGGAGCTGAGAATAGAATTTCCCAACCACATGATAGTTAGCATTGTTAACTAGAGCATAATCACCAGACATTAGCTGAACATTAGCTGACTACGATTCTCCCCCACTGCTCCCAACGCGCTTGACCCTTCGCAGGTCGCAAACTTCCCAGCGGCGCCCACAACGCTCAGCAAGAGGAAACCGATGGCACTGTGGCGGATCCTGAGGAGCCGTGATTCTGGGAATGAAGACACCCAAAAATGGAAATTTTTGTTGGGGAAAATGATGATAAACCATCGATTTTTTTTGGGTGTTTTCAGACAAACCCATGATACAACCAGCAGGCATGGGGATCTGACGGGCATTTGATGTTTCATTTTGGGGCTCGAACTGCCGCAAATATGGGATGAATGATGTGATGAATATGGAATGATGGGATCAATGATGGGATTGCTGATGGGGCTAGGCTTGACATGGAGGTTTCCTAAAATGGGGGACCCCCGAAATCTTTCAAGTTGTTGGTCATTTTGAATGGGTAAACTATACAATGGTGGGGTTCCCCGCTTTAGGAGATCTCCAAATGATGGGTTGATGGATGAAGATCGAGTTAAAGTTGAACCCCATGCTATCTGGTTTGAACCTCTTGGCAATCTTCAGCCTAGCAAGTTGCAGAGATGTTTGACGTGGTTTGCAGGCAGAGATCGCGCAGAGCAGCAGCGGCATTTTCACGCTTGCACCTGCAACAAAGAACGACTTGTAACTTGCTTGCAAAGAACGTTAGCTGGGCAGACAGGACAGGTGATGGTTGTTTGCTTTCCCCTCAGTCATGAAGTCCAGTATTTGTCCGAAGCAATGTTTGGACTGCAATCAAAGACTGATCGAACGGGCTTGAAGCGAAAGGGACGTACAGGTGTTACAGGAGTCTACAAGTCAGCTTGATGGCCATCTATCCGTCTGGAAATCTGACATATGTGATTCTGTGATGAGAATTTGGAATTTCGTAGATGCTTGCCAATGGCATTTTCTTGCTACGGCTTCTGTGCTCAAGATCCACAAGGTTGTTGACTACTAGTTGTTAGTAGATGTGCTGTGTTTCTGACCAAGAGAAGACTGATGACTACCGCCGGCACCATGATTCAATCTGCTTGAACTTGAACCCCAACTACACCGCTTGTATTTCATCCCCTGGCAGCAATCTCTACAGTTGGCCGAGGTTGGAGACGTTGTTCACCCGCTTCCTGGACAAGAGCGTCTGGGTCCGCTATCGAGTGCTGCAGACTTTGAACAATCTGGCCTCCAACAACGGGCTGCCGAGGCTGGAGGGTGCTGGCAGCCCAGGTTGCTTCATCCAATGAAGGGATATGAAGGGTGCATGACATCCCGCAACCACCTCTTGTTTGAAGCCATGGTTGATTGTTGATATGGGGTCCCTCAACACTCTATAACACTCTATAACACTCTATAACACTCTATAACACTCTATAACACTCTATAACACTCTATAACACTCTATAACACTCTATAACACTCACCCTCCCCTGCCTAAGCATTGGTGACTGTTTTACTGAATTGAGCCAAATTCGATGGAGGAATGTTTCACAGTTTCGCACCCAGCTTCAAACGAGTAGCTTCAACACCAGCATCAATCTAAGATTAGCCGCAGGATGTTTGGTTCATTACCGAAATCTTTTTGTTTTAATTGGCTATACCGGCTGTACTGGCTATACCACTTTTGTGACGTATATCACACTTATATGACTTATGTTATCCCCACTGGATGGGGCCAGGACGAGCCACCCATCCGCTGCTCAGGGAGCTTTGGCCGAGGGTCTTGGACCTGGCGATTCGACGCATGCAGGACACCGCCAGCATGTCCAGGACGCTGCGGGCCGTGGGAAACCGCTTGGAGGTATGGTTGCTGCGATTGGAAGAGGTTCTAAGGGACTAAAACATGGGAATGATGGGGATGCGAACCAAGAAACTCAAAAATTGGAAGGTTTAAGACTAAGAATGATCCTTTGGCACCCACTTTTTGAGTTGACTATGGTTCATATTGTTTGTTTGCATTTGCAAGAAAAGATCTGAAACATGCCAGCTTGGACCATTGTTTCAGGACGCAAACTAGTCTTCTGTAAGTGCCTCTGGCCCTGTGAACATCCTTCAACGTTGATCCATGACAAGAATCCCACTTCCGGAACAAAATTTGATGGTGCCTCAAAACTGCTTTGACCAACCTCCAGAGGTTTGATCAGCCCAAAAAAAGGGGCAATCCATTCCCAACACCCATGGGTTTCCCCAAATATTCCAGCACCAGGAAGGCGGCCATGCAGCTGGTGCGAAAGCTGGTGGAGTTCCATCCCTATGGTCCTGCGCTGAAAGGCTCCGGGGATGAACGTGCCAAGACCACCAAGTTGCTGAATGAGATCCAGGACTGGTGGGTCAGATCGTGATTTGAGGGGTGGAACTACGGTGGAACATGTTGGGTTCGAAGGGGGTGAAAGGAAGGTGGGTAAAATGCGTACGTGAGAAAAGGACGACTCTGGTGAAAAAGGGCTGTATATAGAGAGATTGCTTGCAAGGGAACGTGATGGGTGAAAGAAGGTCTCTTATGCTGGTGCTTGTGTAATAAGATTTACTTGAGTTGACGCCCAACTGTCTCAATACAGGTGATGTTCCAGGACCAAGGCTTTTCAACGCGACCCAATGTCTTGATTGGCTCACCCGCCCCACGTGACACCGCAGCACCTTTACGAGTTGATGCTTACATGCTTCTGTCGTGGGCTGCAGTCACTGCGCACTGATCATCATGTCGTCCGTTATTGAGCTACCGAAATTGGACGATCTGAGCAGTGAACAGTGGGAGCAGCTCTCAAAGCAGTTTGAGATGATGCAGCAACTTGGCCTGAATTGGAAGATGTTGGAAAGTTGTGAAGGTAGGGAAGATAATTGGACTAGATGCTTGCCATCCAAGAATGGGATCTCAGAACCTGTGATAAAGATGGGACATTGGAACGGCCAGGCAGCAGGCAGCTTTGAAACAGAAGAGGGCTTCCAAGCTCGATGGAGCCATGTCGGAAGCATCTGCACGTGCGCCGGCTGCGAAAGCCTTGGATGCATGTTTTGTCATGGACTGCACCACTTCCATGAGAAACGTCATTGGAGCAGCGAAGGAAAATGTTAGTGAGATTCAGCGTCGCATTTGCAACTTATTGGGTCATGGAGGCAACGTCCGCTTTGCAATCGTTGCATACAGGGATCACCAGTTTGAGAAGAACATTGAAGTCTTGCCATTCACGAGTCTTTGCTGAGAAGGTGTTAGTTCCTGCTTGCACTGTTTGGGTTTTAGATATCCAATGAGCGTCAATGTAGGCCATCGGCCTCACAGGATGAGGTCACTACAGGGTCGAGATCGGGGGTCAATTTCGAAATGTTTGAACAATTTTGATGGCTAGTTTCCCAAGCAGCAGTAGCTTCGAGGAATGACTTTGAGCAGGTCAGCTTCTTCTTGTCCGGTCTTGAAGCTGGGGGCACCTTCAACGAACCTTTGGATGTTTGTGAAGATGTCATTGGAGGGCTCAATGAGGCAATGAAACTCGAGTGGCCGGGTAAGACACGCATTCTGTACCTGCTCTGTGACGATCCACCTCATGGAAAGCGCTTTGCAGATGATTGTGTGAAGGAAGCAATCGACAAGTATTTTGTCGGGCAGAGAGTTCTGTTGTGGTATTCAAGCAAGTAGTAGACGCTAGGAGACCAAGGATTGCAAATTCAAGTTTCCTTTTGATGTCTGGAGTTGTCCGCCCAGGCAATGCCCAAACGACAATTTTGACTTGAATCCAGACGATGCAAGTCAATGGGAGTTGACAGACAACGTCTTGGCCAAGTCCATGGAGCTCCAAGTGAACTTGCTGGTCTTGAAATATGACAGGCCCTGGGGTCCGGGTGCAACTTGTGGCAAGATGTTTGACATCTTTGCTGAATCTTGGATGTCAATTTCTTTATTCAATTTTAAGACGTGTTTCCCAGCAAACTATACATCAATGCACTTGCATCCGTTCCCTTTTCTTGTTTAGAAATCATGGCTGAAGAAACCAGGAACTACGCAGCAGTTGTGATGGCCCTTCAAGGCCGCTTCAAACTCTAGCCTTCACGCCAAAGTCCTCGGCAGATGACTTCGTCAGCTGCATCTTGAAGGGCACCACAAAGACACTGTCATCATTGCGTGGTAGTGCAACAAGGTCAGCTGGAAGAGACGTTGGTGGTGAAAGTCTTACTTTCAGTGTGAAGCTTGGTTTAATTTGTCCGGGAGTTCGGGTGTTTTGTAGAACAAGAGGTGCAGAAGTGGAAGGAACTTAAAATGACACTTTGGATACCTTGGAAATCATGAAGTGTACCAGTGCAGGAAGGCAGCAATTACCTGGGCAGACCGAATGAAGTGTCCGCTTTGGAAGTCCTGGCCTCTCCATGACGCCTTTGTGACTCACTTGCGAGTTGTTGGGCTGACCTCAGATCCTCAGCGCAACACGGTTGTTCACAAGTTGCACATTCGACCAGAGCCATTTGCAGAAGGTGCCATGAGGTACGCTTTTCCTGCAACTAGCGAGAATGGCAGGCGCTTTGTTCTGAAGGCCAGACATGTCTTCAGTATCGTTCTAGATTTGCAGAGATTTGCAGAGCACAAGGTTCTCATTCTTATATGCATTCAGCACCATGCAAATGTAGTTTTGCTATTTTGAAACAGCAATAGCCATTCTGCACTGCACAGGTTTCTGTTCCTGGGAATTTGATGCCCCAACCCTGCTTTGCAGAGGTGCACAAGTTTGGATTGCAGGGAGCAGAGAAAGAGTGCCTGTCAGATGTGCAGACACAAGCTTATGCCAAGTTCTTTGGAGAAGCCTTTGCTCAACGCTTTCCGGATGCACCAATCCAGTTCTTGGACAGCTGGCAAGTAGAATTGCTTGGATGTCCCATCGGCCGCCATGCCACGTTGGAGCCGTTTCTTGAGGGGAAGTACCAGAAGTACACCAACAACTCTGGGTTCATTGCTGAGGGGGCAAAGCTGGCAGAGGCATTCTCGCACTTTACCTTTTGTCACTCAGGCCAGTGTTCTCAAACATCAAGTTCAATTGCACAAACATACAGACACAGCAATACTGTTTACTGGTTCATACTGGTTGGCAATACTGCTTCTGTTTGGCAGGGGCCATCCTTGTGGTGTCGTTTCTCAGCTATCTTGCATTTTCCGTCTCCTTTTTTGCGGGCGTGATTTCCTTTTTTCGCAGGGGTGATTTATGCGATCACAGGCGGGCAGATGATGGTCACTGACTTGCAGGGTTTTGAGTCCTCCATCTTCACAGATCCTCAGATCCACTGCGTCAACAAAGAATTTTTCGGGCGAGGAAATCTCGGAAGTCTCGGTATGGATGAGTGCTTTTTAGGTCACAGCTGCAATGAGATTTGTGCCGCTTTGAAGTTGAAACCACACCCTATGCAAATGACTCTCGACGAAGAGAATACATCTGTTGGGTCAGGGAGTTCAGCGAGTTCTATACCGTCTTCAAACCACGGCTCTCAGATCTGCGAGTTGTGCGGCGCTTTATTCAAGTTGCGACAGCAGGACTACCTGGATGCAATCAACAAGTACCAGGTCAGGTGAGACAAGGAGGGTTGGTTTACTCGGGATGCTTTCACAATTATTTGTTGGACCAATTGCAACTTCACAGCAGATAGGACATGTAGCAGATTCTTTTTCACCCCAGACAGATATACATGTATTTATACGTGCCTGACAGGACAGGTAGTCGTATGACTCCAAGTGGGGTGACCTGTGCCACTGCCGCCTTGCCAGGCAGTGCTGTGCGCTGAATGTGGTGCTAAAGTTGATGCAAACAAACTCAGCGTGCCCTGCGTGTCCTGCAGCAAAGAGGTCTACTTCTCGCCCTATACCATTGCCATCAAGGGCTGTGCGAAGCCAGAGAAATGCCGAGACTGCGAGCTCTCAGAACAGTGGATGTTCGTGGACAACTGAGCGGCTTATTGCAGTTCTTGTGGGCCAGATGATCAGCGGTTTGTAAAAAACAGAAAGACACGCAGTTGCCCTTTTTCACAGTTGCCTGTTTTCGTCAAAAGTCATTTGTTGTCGTGGTTGGGGCATTGTCCTCCCTACGGTGGTTCATCTCAATCTCCAGTCTATGGCAGCAACAGATTGCCACATGTTCGAACTGAGCAGCGGAAAGAAACATAATGTGCATGTCTGGTGTTGGTTGCAAAAGCAACCTGCGAGGATTGATCGTGCAGACCAGCTTTTGTAACAGAGTTTAACCGATTCTGCTGCTCAGTGCCAGTTCCACGGCTTCAAGTCCTGCCATAGTTTTCTTCGGACAAAAGACTGGTGTTTGATCCAATTCACTTTATTCGTACAGATGGCGCCAATTGCAGATTTACATATTTTAACTTGCCGCCGAGAAGGTGATGTGTTGGTTGGATGGATGTGTCTGCGCGATTTGATTCCTGTTTAATTCATCGCAAAGGCTTGCAAGCACGGAATGAATTCGGGATAGTCAACCAATATTGCTTTGGTCTAGATGCCATCCAGCCAAGCGTGGCAATTTCCCAGGGCACTTCAAAGTGAACGCCAACTTTGCAATATGGCAATCCGCTTGGCCCATCAAGAATCAACCTGTTCGGCAGAGGGCTTTCAAACGTCCCAAAGTCTATCATATCATCAATTTGGATTGCCCTGGCTTCCAGCAAGAGTCTTGCTTGAAAGTCTGATTTGATGCAGCAACATCAGACTCTTCATGGCAGAACAGCAGATGAACAACAGATGAACAGCCTGCATCAGCCCACGGGAGTTTATCAGCACGTGGTTTGCGGCCACCGTGCCCACAGATTTGACAGGTAGAGGATTTGCAAAAAAACACCAGCAGCAAGTCCGTGGCGAGTCTTGACGTCTCAGCATCTCTAGTTGTTGACATGGACTTCCAAACCTCCAGTATTGCTTGCACCCATCTCAAATTTTACATCCACGGATTTCATTTTCCATATCATGGTTGTACATTTTTACCCCTAGTCTTCTTGCAGACCACAACCACTCAACATCCATCGGTGCCCCACCAGGAGCGCATGAAGAAGTTGAAGGCCGAAGAGTTGGCGGAGCTCGAGGGCGCCGACGCCGGCGATGCCGATGGTGCGGAGGATGCAGCGGAGCCGCCGGAGAAGCGACAGAAGCGCTGCAAGGGGAAGACGGAGACGCTGCTTGGGGAAGGGAACCCAAATACTATTTTTCTGTTGCTTCTGTTTTTTTAAGAACTTGGAGCAAAATCATGTAAATCCATGTAAATCCCACTTGAAATTCTTAAAACATTATTAAATGGATATTATCTTTTGGATCGTTTGGGGGATTGGGACCCCAAAGATGTTTGGAGTTGAGAACCCAAATACTATTTTTGCCCAGGACTTTACTTGATGCATCTCAAACTCTTCCTCCATTTTTTTATATAATACTCATCACCCCCTGCAACACCTCTGCCAGGAGACCGACGTGAGCATCGCCCGTGAAGTCGACAAAGACCTCGAGGCCAACGGCGAGGCTGGCGCGGAGGACGCCGGCGAGTCGGCTTCGGCGCGGCACGCAGCGCGGGAGAAGCAGCGGGAGGCGAGCCACGGATCGAAGGTGAATTGTGGTTGGGGAAAAGTTGGGTTGGGGGATGCTACACCTGTCATACACTCTGATGTGGTTGTAGCATCCCCCAACCCAACTTTTCCCCAACCCAATGTTCGTCCCCTTTTACGCAATTTTCATTTATCTCAGTGGACCATCCTTCACACGATGGCTGGGGGGTACCCTTCCATTTTGGAACAATCCACCAACTTTCAGCTGTGTTTCCCATCGTCCATTCCAACCAAAAAACAGTCTTCATTCTTCAATCCCCATCATAAATCAGCATCCCTATCCCGAGTCACCTTCTTTTGGGAACTCCATGGCCACAGGCCTTACAGCGTATGCAGCAGTGCTACGCCCAGCGTGTGCACTTTGTGGAGCTGTTGGATGCAGCTGAGGCGCCAAGTTCCTAAGTGCTGTGTTGATCCAGGTGGGATACCTTCAAATAGCAATTTTAAATAATTTTGATAGGAAGATAAGAAAGTGGGTTGTTTTCATAGGAAAAGTGGGGATACATTAATGATAAACCACAGGCTAATTTGGGGTACCCGTATTTTCAGATGATGAGTTAATTCAGAGGAGTCCACCAGTCAAGGTGGGGTACCAGTTCAGGTGGGGTAGAAGTTGTCTTGGCGTCAGAGTAGAAGACAATTGCAAGTGCAATCGCAAAAACGCCTGCGCAGGACCTCAACATGTTCAAAGACATGGTTTCACCCCAATATTAACATATCATTTTCCTTCTAAAGGATGGAATCTTCCTAATACTCCTGGTGGAAATGCATTTGGGACTTCCATAAATCCAGCCCAAGAAAATGGGTTCCACTTCTTCACCATTTGTGAAACCGGAAAAGGTCGACAAGGTCTATCCCCAAAAATCCAGCATTTGCAGGTGGGAATATTCTTTAGGAGAACCATGGACAAATTCGTAAAATCTTCGGAAAAAACACTGGAACACCTTACAACTTACAACATCAGCTTTGAAAAACATGGACCGCCCCAAAATTCACAATCCAAAAAACAACCTTAATTTACACAACCTTAGTATTTGGATTGGACATAGATTTTATCCCCAAAATCCCCATGGCTCACCCCCATCATTGGCGTACCCGCCAGGCGCGTCTGCGCGGCTTGTTGAGCTCCAAGACGGCCACGGACGTCACGGAGGCCATCAGCGTGGTGGTAGAGCTACGACTGCGAGGTCCGGTGGGGTGATTTGTTTAGTTATGTATGTTTGGGCTGGGGTGAGGACCTGAACCGAGGGAGCGGCAGTGAAGCTGCATTTCTGGGGTAGTCCAAGAGCTGGAAGGCACTGTGCAAGGTCTTGCAAAATTGATGCAGTCAGACTTTCTGATTGACATGTGACAATAAACGTCCCCGAAAAATCTAGAATCATCTAGAATCTAGAATTCACATGTGGGTAAATTTCTTTTAACTTTGCAATTTAAGATCTGACCCATCCGGCAGCCCGAGCTGTGCCAGGTGTACCCGCAGCGGCCAGAGCCTTTCACCAAGTCTTGGGCTTGGTCTGGAGCCGCCATGGCCCCATCAAGGCGGGATTTCTCACTGCTGGGGGAGGGGCACGAGGATCATCCCATCAGTTGTGGCCATGGTGACCAATGACTCATAAAAAAAATCCCGGATCAGTATGCTCTCACAAGATACTACCACAAACATCTACTTTCCCTTTTCTCCTGGAAATGGCCTATATATGTTAATTCCAAAAGTTCCGACATGGTTGAAACTCCATCCACCCAACTATTTTTCCAAAGAAACCCATTTCCCCATGGTTCCCACCAGCCACGTCACAGGATGCCGCAGTGGATGCCTTCTACCGGATGCACCTGGAGGGTCGCGACACCGCCTCGGCGGCCGAAGCGGTGTTGCAGATCTACAAGGACCCAATACCTTCGGTGTTCAGAGACGTTGATGGGGTGAGATTTATTGTCCAGATAACTGGTTCATTAAAAGCTATGTAGGCTATGTGTGATTTATTGCGCTTTCATTTTTGGTATAAATACAGGACTCCTTCGACTGCAAGCACTAGGGATATCTACCAGTGAAACAGGGTGAACAAAATCAGTGATACTGTGAGTGAGCTGACAGACGAGGCAATCACAGAAATCGTTGGACTTATGGGATTCCAGGAAGCTTGGACTTGGATACCAGGGCTGCCGGTCATCTTTTGATCGCTGCAAAGATCGATCGAAACTCCACTGAAATTCACCCATGTCTTTTGTTATTTTGTTCCAAATATCCCTGATTTGTGGCGATAGATTCCTTCCATTCTTTCAGGATATATGGGTTCCAAGACCTTGAATCGTCGCAGGATGGCTTCAGCTCGGGTGAGCTCACCCACACCCACCTGGCCAGTGTGCAGGAGCAGTCACCATGGTGTGACGGGGATGTTGGACATATATGACTTCACCAGCAGGGAAACAATTGGTTGATGTAGGAAGAACCCATTGGATGCTCACTGAAGTTGCTTTTGTAGATGCGCAGAAGGAGTGTAATTTCTTTTGTTCTGTGGTAAAATGGTAACAGTTCGTTTTTCTTTGTCTTGTAGAAGGGCAGATATTCTTCTGGGATGACCTAGACTTGTTGATTTAATTCCGATTTTTATCGCTTTATTGACCCAGTATTGCTGACTAAAATATCTCGCTCTCCGTAGTTTGTCTCACAATTCTGAGTTGGTGAATCATATCCATGTCCTTGCAGGCCATACACGGCCCAATGGACAGACACGTACACACACACACACATACAAAATTGTGTACATATGTTGTACATGAATGGTTAGAAGTATACACCTTGGTTGTTGAATCGCCCTCTTTTGCAGGTAATATCAGTTGTCTAGCATCCATCCAGGTGACTGGTTGGCTGCATTTGTAGGGGAATGACTGCAGTCAGCGTATGGCAAGGAGCAGAACCACCCCACTTTCAGAGGTGAATCATCATCATTTGGGGCTTGCACTTTCCATTTTTGTATGGTGACTTCTTTCCAGATGTGTCGACGCAATCCCAACCTTCAGCAGATTTCTTGGAAGCATCATGTTTATAGTTGGTGAGTCATCTTTCTACCATTTCCATCTGCAGGTGTCCTAAAATGGGGTTACACCCAAATCATCCAAGTCATGAGACTATTTTAGGATTGAAACCCCGAGTTTTGAGGATCCACTATTCCCCGTCTCCATCTGTTGCAGACTGGACCTGGACCTCCAGGAGCTGATTCAACAAGCTGCCGAAAAGGAGTTGATCGTGGCTGCTGAGGTGGGCGGGGGTGATTCAAGGGACAGCGGTGGGGGATGTTCGTTGTTAATCTTTGGGAAATGATGAATAATTGGTAGGAGAACAATTGTTGATGATATTCCCACATACATTGGATCAATGAGCAGCTTCAGTTCAATGAATCCCTACATTTTCAATCTTAAACTTCACCAATGATGGGGATGTCACCAATGATTGGGAAAATTCTGGGGAACATTTTGAAATTGGTGGGAAATGTTTGGGAAATTATTGGGACATTTAGCCATGAAGAGAGGTGTGGAGATAAGAGGTGTAGAGATGGTGGATTGATCCTGGAATGGGGTTGGGGGACCACAGAATCTGTGGAATAGTCAGCAGTTTTGGATCTGACCAATCAAGCGAATCGGGCCTCTGTGGCGCAGGTGATCCCCAAGATGGTCAGCGCGCTGGGCGACGGCCGTGCGGCTGGGGCGCTACGGGCCTTGACCGCGCTGAGTGCCACGGGGCACGATGCGTTGGCGAAGAATGCGCTGCCAAAGGTGCAGGAGTTCATCTGCAGGTGGGGTGATAGTTTGTCTCTACCTGTATGTTGGGATATATTTTCTATGGCGTAACCACCAGTTTTGAGTGGTTCAATCTCCATTTTGGATGGTTGAAATTACGATAGGTTGCCGGCAGTTGGGGCCTGGATTCCCTGCAGGTCCAGCTGTTCCCCAGCCGAGCAACTGGAACATGCGCGGCTCGTGGCTCAGCTGCTGCTGCGCTTTTTGGGCAGCGCCAAGGGCGCGGTGAACGATGCCGCGGTCAGCAGATTATGCGCTGTGTCACTTGGAAAATGGGAGTGGTTTACATAGATTTACCATGAGAAATAGAGGTTGAAATAAAAATGGGGATCATCAAAAATGGCCCGTTAAATCATTAAACAAATATAAACAAATCATCAACACACTGCATTTAATCATCAAAAAGTGGTGATTTAGTCATAAGACAGTGGATATAAGGGGGTGTAATGGTGGGGTTAATGGGGTAAACGGGTAAACCCAACAATAAACGATCCCCACTGACTTACCGGAATGGGTTGCATCAAGCCTCCTTGAAATTAGAGCCTTATGGAATTGGGTTTGCCACATGATAGGGATGGGGTGGGGATGGTGTTGATTCAGCTTCAACACGTTTTAATGGATGCTTTGATGATATGATAGGATTGAATAAGGATGGGGTTGGGCTTGGGAAGGTTGCGACACATCATATTTGCTTAAATCAACAACGTTCTCAAGCGGGGTAGAGGTAATCAACCCCAAAATTGCTAAGCTTTCAGGTTAAAGATTCGAATCTAGCCAACTGGATGGGGTTGATGATATGATGACATGGTAGGATGGAATGGGATGAGGATTGCAGGGTTATGTGATGTTGAATACCTTTCTTGGTGTAGATGGAAGGCTTAGAAGTTGGATTTTACACATTGTTGAGGCTCATGCGGTTGTTGATTTTTGGATAATTCCCTGCTGGAAAAAATAGAAAGATGCTTTTTCCAACTTTCTGGCAACCGCAAGGCTCGCCAGGTAACTAACTCATCCATCGTATGATGGTGAAATCCCATAGATTCTCCCTAAAATCAAGGGATAAAGGGCCCACCCCCAGTTCTCAGCCAAGGTCTCAGCAGTGTTCCTACCTGGTGGTGCAGCACTTTGTAAAGGGCGAAGTGCCCCCGCAGTGGTTCCCTGCCGCCATGTGCGCCATGGACTGGGTGTCTGCCTTTATTTGTGAGTTGGGGAGGAGAAGCACCATGTATTCGTACCGGAAAATCCTAGAGGGAGATGACTCAGTATACTCAGTATACTTTTGACATGCACTCTGTGGGTTCTTCAAGCCGACATCTTTTCTTGGTTTTCTCAGTTTTCACCCACATCTCCTGTGGTTTTCTCTGTTTTTTCTATTGGTTGGTCAGCTCCCTACTAAATCCCCTTCTTCCAGCTGCCAGCTGCCAGCAGCTGCCCACCGCAGGACTTGTCTTTCGAGCTGGCCCAGCACGGCAGCAAGGCGCTGGATGCTGCCCACCGGTCGCCTGACAAGGCGCCGAGTGGCCGACCGAGTGCATCAGCCATGGTGTGATGTGGGATGTAAGGGCCCAACAAAATTGGGACAGTGGCAACGTCAAGTCGCCCCAAGTCTGGAACTTTGCAGGTCTGGGAGAACATTCTGAATCGCATGCTCTGCGGCATTCTTGGAGGCGGGGCTTCAGTAGAGGAGAAGGGTTATTTGGTCATGCGGGTCATGCGGTTTAGGGAGAAAGTCAAATTGCTTCATAGATGATTGATGCGCCTGTCAACTTCATGTTGCAGGTCAGGTGGGATGACCTTCTGAACTTTGGGCGATTGAACAAGAGTTGCCTTCAATTTCCGGCATTTTATGGGGCAGTGGATGCCATGAATCCATAGGTTGGACCATCTGGATAGTTGCAATGTTGATTGATGTCTGTCTCCAGGTCAGGGCGATGGCAACGTTGCTGGGACTCATCAATCTGGAGGGACAGGAATTTCGAGCATCTGTGGGGTTGGACCCAAGGGATTCTGATTGATCTAAGGAGAATGGAGAGGTGGAGGCGCACCAGGGGCGAACCGCGAGGGAATCTGTTCCAGAGGATTTTCACGAAAGCTAGCTTTTGCTAGCTGAAGTCCCTCTTGCTTTAGCAAGGTATTGGGGGGCTGGAATCTCCAATCCCATGAAACTTCATGAGTTATNTCTAATCTATCTAATCTATCTAATCTATCTAATCTATCTAATCTATCTAATCTATCTAATCTATCTAATCTATCTAATCTATCTATCTATCTATCGATCTAGCTATCTACCTATCTAGCTATGCCTCCCTNATCTATCTAATCTATCTAATCTATCTAATCTATCTAATCTATCTAATCTATCTATCTATCTATCGATCTAGCTATCTACCTATCTAGCTATGCCTCCCTCTCTGTCTCTCTATCTTTCCATCCATCCATCTATTTATCTTTCTATCTAAATTATCTATCCACTTCTCTCTTTCTCTCTTTCTCTCTCTCTCTCCATCCAGCTATATATCTCTCTATCTATCTATCTATCTATCTATCTATCTATCTATCTATCTATCTATCTATCTATCTTTGTTTCTTTCTTACAATCTAGCTATCTATCTATCCAACTATCTAGCTATCTAGCTATCCAGCTATCCAGCTATCTAGCTATCTAGCTATCCAGCTATCC